>JAZGTK010015760.1:0-13060 GCA_036877625.1 Ambastaia sidthimunki
TTTAGTACATCACTGACCATTTTTTTACCCTCTAGTTCCTGGTTTCTTGGCGTGGGATCCTTAAAGACATACATCTAATACACCTACAGGTAAGCTGTCTCTTTTCAATATGAACTTCCTGTATGCACAATTTCTGTTGTTTTTACATTTTTCTATTGTTTACAGCAATACTGTATGTTCATATCTCATTCCAACTCAGCATCTGTAAGTCATTGTAGTGAGTCTAATTTTGTGGGTTTTCTGGTTGAATTTGCATTGACACAAACAACCAACAAAAAAACTGTTTTTGAGCTTGTCTCTCTGTGTGCCATTCACAGCTCACAGATTGCAAGCATAGCAGTCTGGTATTGTACTTATTGTACTTTTAATTTGAAAAGTCTCTGCAGTTACATGTCATTTGTATATTTGAATGTCCTGTTTGTCTCTGTATATTTTCTCCAGCTGTGGTTTTAGCCTGCTGTTGCATAAGGTAATAGTGTGTGTGTGTGTGTGTGTGTGTGTGTGTGTGTGCGCGCACATGGGTGTCTGTACAAGTTTAGTGTTATTTATGAGGGCCACATTTTTTTAAATGTTGTCACAAATGTATTGAAGTATGTCAAAACCTTTTGACTTATGACAACAGAAACGTATATGACTGTTTGAAAGTCATGAATTTATGTTAACAGGTATGTTTATGTTTTTAGGGGTTTTTATGTAGGGTATAACAAATATCATCATGTGCATTTATTATTATGTTGTATGTCTGCTTTATTTTCAGCTTAACAGAGTATTTTTGGACATTTTTTACATTAGAAGCTGATTGTACTAAAAGCAACTGTAAGCAAATTATCTTGTTCTTTACAAGATGATTTGCTGTTTAGAAAACTAGCTAGCAGTGTATTTGGTTGCCATAGAAATAATTTGAACTAGAAATAAAAGAAAAGGCTTTTCCTTCAGGGACATGGAGTCAATTCGCATGACATAAATTTGTCAGGAACTGTCCCATCACTCTAAATATCAAAGACTTTCCTAATTCAATTCTTAATGTCACACACCCTGGCTGTGCAATCTGGGGTCAGCAGCAAAATAAACAAATGACTAATTAGAAACAAAATATTGCATTCTTATCATTCCTTAACACTGCATAAGACCAATGACTCAATCTCTTGCATGCTTTTTACTCTGCCTGTATAATGTTGAGCTAATTTCTCCAACCCCCTAGTTGTTCATAATCCTTATTGGCAAATGTGTTCCAGAGCTGTTGGCGTCACCTTCAGTAAAGTCAGGGCTGATGATGTAAAAACTTGGCTGTACGCTACCATAAGCTTACGAGGCCAATCAGTCCTAATCAATTCACTCTCAGTCCAGTTATAGCTCAACGTGTGGAAGGCAGAATGCCATAATGTTGGTGGTTGTGGTCCGGGTCACACGAGGAGAACGACTTCTTGATTTCAGATTCCTGACACTTTTCTTGACGCAAGGCACCGGGTCGGTTTGTATTGGCCGTCGCGGGATGCAGGGATCAGGGGGAGCTCATATTTTTAGAAGGTGTTTCCGCACTTAAGTAAATGGGACATGTCTAGTTTGAAGACACAATAGTTAGTGATACCAGAAAATGGATTGAATGATGTGATCTGGACTGTACACACAGGAGCTATTTGTGTGTTCTGTCTGAATTGTTTTGTTGTCAGTTTGACAGTATGTTCACGTGTCGTGCCCCATGATTGACCAAGAAATGACTTGATGAGTGTAGCTTTCTGACCCATTGAAACATGAAGCTGTTTTGGTAAACAAAAGGTTCCATTTGTAAAATAAGCTAACAATCAGCATCTATCAATCTTTGTTAATGTTAATGCTAAGTTCATAATTTACTGATTGCATCTGTTGACATTAGTTAATGCACAATGAAGGACAATTATATTCACATTAACTAACATTATCAAAGATTGTTAAATGCTGTAAAAATGAATTGGTTGTTATTAGTATACTTTTCTTATTGTAAAGTGTTACATTTTATACATATAACCAAGTAGTCTGTAGTTTACAGTCATTAACCCTGATTTGTCATGTGCTAGTAAAACTCTTAATCTGAGGTCATTTAATTGTATAAAAAGATAATTTTGTAATGTAACTTTGTTGTGTTTGCCAGGATTGTACATTTTAAACAACTAACAACAACTGTTAGTGGTTAAGCATATATAACATTGAGATAACGATGTTTTCATCACTAATAGACATGGATTCAAAGCCCGAAAAACTTGAGATTTTATATCATTAGGTCTTTATACTGTTACAGATAGTAAGTCTTGGGATTCAATTCTGTTGTGCACCAAATAATATGTCATTGCCTATCAATCTGTGTCTCTCTTGTTCTGTTTAACTATGAATGCAACAGCAGGTCCAATGTTTATGTGCAGCCCCTTTTGTAGAGAGAGAGAGAGAGAGAGAGAGCGAGAGAGAGAGATTGATAGGCAATTGAATTAGGACAAAATAAACCAAAAGATAACCGCGCTGGGACAGAAAAACAAATATGACTACCCAGAAGCAGCAAAAAAAGAAACATACATCTTTCCACAAATACACAGAGGGAAGACACACAAATGAACGTTCAAAGTGTAAACATGTTAGAACATCCAGGTTTGCACTGATCTGAAGAGTTAACATTTCAGCACCAGAAGACAAAGAAAGCAAAGGGATTAGTTAGAGTTATGTCTTTCAGCTGATGCTTTTATCTAAAACAACTTTCTGGAGTAACTTGGGGTTAAGCACAGATCAGAAGGAACAGTTGGGTGAATCTCTAAAAGAAATATCCTTTACATTTAACCTGAAAATGTGTATATTTATATGTAACATAAGTTTATTTTATTAAGGACAGCATAAATTAAATGCAACAAATGTTAACATTATGTTTGCTATTGTACATTTATTGATTTATATATCTACTTTACAATTTTTTTTCACATTATAGGCTTATTCAGCCATTTCCAAACTTGTAGGAATTACTGAGGTTATAAATTGGGTGACTGAGTTACATTTTAACCCAGACATTTTTTGACCATTTCCGTGCATTGTTGCATTCCAAAGTACGGCAGACACGATTCTTCGCGCTGTGCCGTTACACATTGCATTACCAGCACTGCAGAAAGGGGGCGCTGTAGAGGAAATAAGTGTAAACACTTCTTCTATGAACAGTTTCCTCTTTCAGGTCAACTGTTGTCATGGCAAGGCAACAGTCTGAAGGTAAATTTGTTGCACAAGTTTGTTACAGTTGACACATTTATAGCTGAATAAAACAACCTGAAGAATAACGCATCTGGTTTAACAGCACAGACATCTGAAGGTAACTCAACCGTCCCCTGAGTACCGAGGTTTGTTACACCACACGCAAGTATATTCAGCAGGAACACACCTGGCCAATCCTTTGCGTCTGTGTTTGCATACTTGCATAAAGTGCAGGGGGCTAAAAAGTGCAGGTCCTAAGCTTGTAGCATGTGTGTACTGAGCGCTCTGTCGAGTCCGGAAGCTCAGCATTTGAGTGGAAACTGGGATAGGGGCCACCGCGCATATCCACAGGATCCCTGCCAGAGCAATCAGGTATCAGAGCTCACACCAAAGTGATACATCCACCCTGTGTGCTTAACAGAGGGGGTTTTGCATGGATTTAGTCTGCCCTTTGAGCCAGAATGCTGAAAACCGGGGGAAATAAGTCCTCTTGTTTTCGGGAGCTTTTGCCAGACATTTTCTTGCAGTAAGAGCTTACAGGGAAAGTAAATCCATATGAAGCAAATCGCATTAGCTTCTAGCAGTGACTCCAGAGACACAAGCACACAATACCAATGCATGCCGATACAAATACAGATTTCCAATACTTTGCGAAATCTTCATCGGTTAGAGGCATATGTAGGGGCAAATGTGATGCCTCATTTCCAACAATGAAAACAAAGCTTTGTTTCCCAGCGTCGGTTGTTTTAGTCTTTTAGAAAACAGTGTGCGTGTTAAAAGAAGTCAAATTGAACAAGACTTGGTTTTGTTTAGAGACACTCTATCCTTTTGTTGCTATAAATACAGAAACATTTTTTGTTATGCTGGTTGAAAGTCTCATATCCTAGTGGTCTAAATTTATTTATATAAATATATATAACGTTTCTGCAGAAGGCACAGGACCATAAAATGTTCGTCCAATCATTGCATTAGGTCTGAAAGCAATGATAGGATGTCCTACTTGCCTGTGAAACTATGTACGTGTTTGTGTGTTTTGAAGGAGGCGTGGCTTTGGAGAGCACCCTGAAGGGGGATCTTATGCTTTCAAAGCTAGACTACTATTGCTAGAATTGCTTGTTGCAAAATAATCATATTGAACATATCACGTAGGTCTCTTGTACAGTAAGTGATGCATGTGATTTCAGCATTGTCTGGATCAGCAGGTCACATTTGGCCCCTTTAGTCGAGTCTGAGTTTGAGTTAGATGTTCAACAGTGACTTTCTGGAAGAGTGTTTTGTGTCGACTGTGGAGGCAGGAAACACCCCCAGGCTTGGCGTAGCTGGTAGCAGAGCTGGTAAAAGCATTTAGGGTTTAAAGCTTCATTGTTTTTGTTTCCAAACGTAAGAAAAAAACCTAAGTGGTCAGCCACAAGCACGGCTACCAAGGACTTTTAGCTTGTTGATTCGGAACCGCTGCACTCGTTCTAACCCGTGCCCCTAACATCATTAACCCAGCTTTTAAAGAGCCTTTAACCCAGCTTTTAATGCTTGTTTCATCTGATTCCTGTGTGGGTTCTTCCATGGTTGTGGACCATGAAAACATTTCTTCAACATCACTGTGGTGGCTTCATAGTTTGATCTTTTCAGCTTCTGTTCCAATGTGTGATTTATAATGCAGTTGCCTTATTGAAGTATATTTATATATATGACTTAATGTAACCTATATATGACTTTGCTAGATTTTCTATAGTGGTCTTACTAACCTATTACATAAATGATATTAGTTCTGTTCCAAAGACTAGTGAGCTGTCTACCTAGACAGCATAGGCTCCTGTTCCACATTTTGCCATCCTCTTATTCTCTTGTTCTGTGCACATAATGCGAGCTATTTGTGTATCATTTTGGATGAAAGAGTTGTAGTCTATGCTGTGTATTCCAAATCAGTCTGTTATAAGGATAGTATGCCTAGCTTAGTATGCTTTGTTATTATATGATCTATGTCTAAGTTGCTAGCTTAGTTCTTGTCCACCATGCTAATCATATACAGTAATCTGGTTTGGTTTCATCATTACAGCATTTAAACTGATGTTTTAAATTTGCTTTTAAAGATTTAGGTAGAAGTCAAAGCTAAACCTGTACTGTACATTCCCTCCAAGACCTACAAGACCCTGTTTCTCCAGGAATGAATAGTCGGGTAGCTTGTCCCACACATGGTTTTTTAAAGCTTTCTTCACAGTAGCACATTCCAGAATCCACTTTGCCTTTTAAAGCAAGATGAGGAGCAGATACCGAGTCTTTTACACCAGTTAAATGTCTGTTTTCTCTGCATTGAGAGGAAAACCGGCAGTGCTGATGTGGGTGTTGGGATTTCATTGCTAGTTATTCCTAATCTGAGAAGAGTTTTATAGTGTCTTCTACAGTAAATATTAAGATTTGTATCGAGTATGCTTATTCTAGAAGTGTGTAAAAGGGTCACTTAGCACACACACTACAATGATGGTGGCTCATGTTGACAGTGCAAAGCCAGTTTCAACAAGTTTTATGGCATACTAAGCAGATTTACAATGGGTAAATAAACACATTTGGTAAAACGTGTACTATATAGACAGGAACATTAATTTTTAGCAACACTCAATTCCCCCAGCCCAAAAAGAATGAAAACATGTTAATCCCAAGCTGTGTCGTGAGAATTCTTACGTGCACACGTCCACAGACAGACATATGGAGAACGCATACATCTATTGGCAACTTGGGTACAATTGCGGCCCACTCAAGTTCAGAGTCGCAGACACAGACAGCTTGCTTGGGAGGGAGGGAGGGTTAATGGAGGCTAGAGTTATTTAATAACGTGCCTGTGTTGTATAAAGCCTTCACAAGCTCAAGCTAAAGACCCAGGGCTGCTTTTTGTTGCCCTGGATTATCACAGCACTGGAAGGTGTGATGTTGTTAATATGCCCTAATGGGCCATGACTTTGGTTAGGGGCAAAACCTGATACGTCCACACTAAAATTGAGACACACCACAGGCCAGTTAGTGGAAAACAAAAAAGCAACAGAAACTCTGGCAAATGTTTAAGGCAGTGGAAAAATGGGTATTCGCGCCCCCCGTCCTCATATTCCAAGTCTCGATTCATCAGCGGAGACGCAGTTTTCGTATTGTATATTATGCGGTTGCGATAAATGACATCAGCCCTCGATGTGCACAGCAGTCAGTCTCATTGAACTGCTCTGAAATGTATTGTCTGTTTGTTCAGCTGTTTAGCATCTGTGTCTCCACTGTGCCTTGTGAACGGCCCTACTGGGCTAAGGACAGCAGTCACAACTGTAGCAAGTCTAATGTGGACTGAAGTGCACTGGTACCTTTACACTATTAATAGAACCTCTTTATAGGTTTTACTGTTTTGTTAAAGGTAAAGGTTTGTAAGTTCTGCATCAAATGGAAGCGCAAATTTAAAAAGCAATCAATTTACATATTTATGATCTCATTCTAATAAATGGTCTGAGGGCAGATTATGCTTCACCAAATGTTGCTTCTTTTCCTGTAGAATAATTTAGTTGTTAGCATGTCACACAATTCATCCATGTACAGTTGTTGAAATTTTTATTCTTTATTATACTGATTAAATTTGATTATGTCCTGAAATGAGAATGATTTGGACCTCTTTATTAATTGTGTACTGAAGTTTTCTTGTTTTTTGTACCCACGTTTCACCAGGGGTCCATGCTCAGTGTTCACACTAGATTAGTCTCTGTGGCAGGGAGATGGGTGGTTTCAGAAGTGGCTCAGTAGAAGGACTGGCTCTGCTGGCTGTTAGGCAGCTGACTGATATACTGTGTGTATAAAAGTTAAAGCGTTAAGCAGAACACAAGCCAACAGCTATAAAGCTGCTGTATATCTGGCAGGAGAGCCTGCCCCTCAATTTTTGTTATGCTCTCTCTCTCTCTCTCTCTCTCTCCAGTCTTTTCACAAAGTATATTAAAGAGAATAAAAGGTCATCTTGCATCCATAATAAACATATGACAGATTAATCACTGTATTTACACTAGAATGTTTCATAATTAAAGCTGAAATGAAGAAAGTATTTTGATGCTACATGCCAGTGTGCCTTGTTTTTTTCAGGACAAAATGAGAACTACTTCTAGTCTACATGTTGCCATACTTATACCAGTAGAAGCTTATTTTTATTTTTCTTTGAACGTTTTTACTATTAGAAAGGCCATAGTACAGTATTCTTCCAAGATTTATGGGTGCCAAATAACAGTGAGAAATACCTTATCTGGTAGGCAAACTGTAGTCCATAACAAATGGACCAACAAAGTGAAAATGGATTCTGGCCTTATTCTACAACTGGGGAAGCAATAACCTAGCAGCCTTGTGCATGTGGCACGTTAGTTAACCTTACTGACTTTTTCTTGGTTATTAACCAATGATCCACCAGAAGATAATGGCTCTGCATTGTTGAGAAGACCTAAGGAAGGTAAATGTAAAACTTAATAGGCCTTATGGATTTGTATAACTCCAAATTATCATGGCATTGCAGCTGAATGTAACACATGTTGTACAAGGACAATGGGTTTGGAGGGGGCTGTTTTTTGGTTATACAGCTGTGTATTTTCATCTGTTGTAAAACAATTAATCACAGCAGGAATATCAAAGCTGACCCATTTGACCAGAAGACCACAGAACAGTTACCTCATCCAACTGGCATCTTTTCTCATAAAGTCCCAGAAACGGTCATTAGCGAGGCCCAAAATAAGGTTTTGGACACCTATTGATTTCATTGTTGCATGTTAAAACTGCTGGTAAAACTGCTGATATACTTCTCTGAACCTGGTTGAGTTCAAAGGTTTATGGAAGGTACTTCTGTGTTACAGTAAAGGTAGGAACCATAAGTAAGCAGCAGGGTATCTTAAGAACGCTGGGGTAGAAACTTTTCCCAAAATTCAGAAGACCATCAATAGAAAATAATTCATAGTAAAAGTGTTGTTTTGTTATAAAATTTAGTGAGTATAAATCTAGTGAGTTTCCTCTGTGGGTGTCATAGCCACAGCCCTGAAGTAAAAACTGTCCAAATGGTAACCAATGTAATTACGCTACTATTCAGCATATGTTAGGAAAAATCCCGGCTTAGCATGTATTCATTGTGGAGAATTCAATCCCATAATGCACTGCCACAAACTCAGTGGAATTGCAATATGGCAGATGAAGCTATAAATATTAAATAACTAAGTTAAAAAATTTACTAAGATAATTAAATTCAAAGTAATTAAAGCTGTTTTACTCAAAAAAGTGTGTTTGTTGTTTATATTCATGGTTTTGAGTGAGTCATTCCTCTAGCCTGTATCTGTTTTGTTTAATTGCCTAGAGCATTACAAATCATTCACTTTTAAGGGTTCCATTTTAAGTCAGCTGCTTATGTAGACAGGGAGACAGCTTATTAGGTTTGGTATGTTAGTAAACCAATTAAAGATACAGTTTGGTGTATTGGGAATGTCAGAGTATATACTGTACAGACAGATCTGGGGGCTAATATTGCATTTTATTATAATGTAAAAGGGCAGTTGTGCTCTCTTTGTTTCCTCTATGGTTTTCTTATTCTAACTCAGCATCTGTTGCAGCTGAGGCTGCAGCTGGTTTCTGTGTCTGCTCCGCTCAGCCTGATTGATAATGGCCACACCTTGCCGTGATTCACTCGTCGGGGAAACAACTCCCACGGCGATCCGCAAGTCTCGGGACGTTGTGGTGAGATGAGCTTGTGACGCAAAGGAATCCCCAGTGCGACACTGCTGATGAATCACAATGTCTCCAGCATTTTAACAAACAAGTCCAGATGCGCTGCACATTTACCTATTATTCCAACCTACAAAAATCTACTCCTGATTTTTCCACAGGTGCTCATAGAGGCCGTGCAGGAAACATAACCTGATGTGTCATCCAAAATAATACATCATCCGTTAGCCTGCAGTCATTAAACATTTAACATCGTACACTGGGACGTGAGGATGAAAAACAATGCTTTTGAGACTAGCTGTTCTGCACAGAGATGGTGCTTGGTTAGCACATGTCTCTGGAATGGGACATTATTTAAAACATGTGGAGCTATTGAAGTGTGGAATATTTCTGATATGACTGCCGCTGTTTGTAGGAACTCACTGAAATGAAAATGCTTTTTTTCCCTTCTGGAGAGCAACCATGTATTATTGTGCTTTAAAACTGCGACCATGTTTATGAACACAGCTCTTCAAGTATGGAGAAACACACTCTTATTTATAAAAAACTCACTACGATACAAGAAGTGCTGACATGTCGTGACATCAGATATGTTCGGCTAATGTTTTGGTATATGATGTGAAGGACTCGCTCCGGGGCAGAAATTTGGGGCAGAAAAAGAAAACCAAAATCTCCGCAATAGAGTCATGTAAATACTATGGAGTCATTGGATCCGTCTCTGGAATTAAGTGTGTTGTGGGATATTTGGGGAGTGCTGTGGGAAGAGAACCTAATATTGAGGGATATTACGCAAGGGGAAAATTTGGAGATTGTTTGCAAAAAATCAGAATAACGTTTGATAGTCGGGCTGGGATTCAGTAAATAAAAAGGCCATGTGGAAAATTTCCGGAGTGCTTTGGCACCCAGATTGCGGGTTCTATACTGAATGAATTGCAGTGATATTGGACATGCTTAAGATGCAGCCATATGGCTACGTTTTTATTTCAAGAAGACCAAGATAAATACGAGTTAGAGAGCTAGAAGAAAAGAAAGAAAACTTCCATTGAAGTTTTATGCCCTGCTGTGTCTTTTGCTCTGCTAATCGTACGTAAGGTATTCTTGGCTTTTGATGAATCCTAAATGTCATTCACATGGCACACAAATGTCAGATCTCTAAAAGATGCTCTTGGAAAACAGATCTTGCATGGGTTCCCATCTCAATGAAATACAAAGCAGCTTAAAAGTTATGGAAAGTGAAATGAAACATGCTTTTTAAGGGCTGGAAACGTTGAGGGCAACCAATAGATGAATCAATGCCTGAGCTGACTTCTGTGAACAGGAAGGCCTGCTGAGCAAAGATGTGCTGTGAATGGCTGGAAATAGTCCTTTACCTCTGTGGGAAAACATAGAGGATGGCAAAACAAATTCTGCATTGATTATGCCTTCACTGAGAAATTACGAACTCTGATCTAAGATGTACAGAAGACATTAGCTATACTAGTGGGAGGCAGTGTTTTGTGAGTGAACGCTCTGGTTAACTGAAATCCCAATAGCATTGTATTTTCTGACTAGGGTTCATGAACCTATTGGATGGTGCTTTTAAGATCTATTCCTGGAGAGCCACACCATCCTGCAGAGTTTAGTTCCAGCCCTACTTTCACACACATGCCTGTAATTTTACAGTAAAAGTACTGTAGATCTAAAAGACCTTGATTAGCTTTTTCAGATGTGTTTGATTAGGGCTGAAGATAAACTTTGCTGGATTGGAGCTCTCCAGAAGTAGATCTGAGCTGGCCTGCTCTGGAACTTTATGATGGACCTGCAGGAAGTTCATGAAATTGTGACAAAAGTGCACATTTGCAATTATATTCTTAAAATCTTAAGTAATCGACTTTGGGATAATGATTCAGATCAGTGATGTCCAGCCCTGTTCCTGATGAGCTTGAGTTAAAACAGGTGCGTTTGATTAGGGAGACATCCAAAAAGTGTACTGCAGAGGGTCAATCAAGAACAGCGTTAGAAAACATTGAGATACTGTAGATAATAGGGCTTCCTACCTGGAGCCATCTTTTGTCTTGTGTTGTAGGGTGTATTTGATATTTGGTCACGCCTTTAACCTCAGCTTGTTTGTTTGTAGTGTGGTAGCAAAAAATGTTTTTTTTTTTCCCTTTTTCAAACCATTATCCTGGGAGGAGATTCATCACATGAAGAAAAGCTTGTGTTCACGATCCCTCAGCACACAACACTAAAACCTTATCAGAATGTTAATATTCCTCTGTCCAGGGATTTACTGGTCATATTTTCTACGATGATGCTTTGGGTTATGATGGGCCGACATCACCCCGGGCTGTTTTTCAGATCAGCCCATCCCTGCTTGTATTTTTGTGTTGTTGGCAGAGAGGGCTCCATACACTCTAAGACTTTGAGAATATTGCATTCAATGTCACGGAAGAAAGAAAGAGGTTTTAATGGAATGAAGTTATGAAATCTATTAGGATATTATATAATGCTATTTTCAGTTCAATTAAGTGCAATCCCAGTCTTAAGACACACCCTGGAATGGAAACACGATGTTCAGATGTTAAGATGGATAGGGAAGGTCTCTATAGAAAAGAGTTTTTGTACAGAGGCACCTAAAAGCACGTAGTATGATTTCTTAAACAGACAAACACCTTGAAATTTAACGAATGTGTCCTTGTATCTCTTCATGGCCTCCCAAACGCATTTAAAGACAAACTTTGGCACCCCAGACACCATTTAGAGGAGACAGTGGTAGTGTGTCAGGATTGTTGTGGAAAATTTGTCGGAATTTCGCTTGGAAGCCAGAGACCGACGTTCTCTCCCACTTCGTACATTACACCTTGTTTATCATTCAGTCTCAATGGCTCCCGTCGAAAGAAAAATAGCAGCTGAAATATGTGACTGTTGATTTGAGGCAAGTGGGAAAGGGGGTTTAGTTATGAGGGGTGAGTGGAAAGAAGAACAGAACTGTTTCCATGAGACCGCTTCTCCTAATCCTAAAGTGTAGCCACTGGAAGAAGTCGATCCGCTCCGGACATGTGATCATTTTTAATCCAGGAACTCCTCACACTTCAGGAATCTTTACACGTTTCGCTTCGTTGTGGTATTATACGGACTCCAGCTCAAGCGTATCTCTTGTTATAAATCTGAGACGTTATGTCGTATCGGAGGCAAAACTGGAGTCAGTTTCCATTTGCCTTGTCAACTTTAGGTTCTTTTAATGTTTATGGGCTGTGCACTCAGAATACAAGAGGTTGAG
The DNA here is from genome assembly GCA_036877625.1 of Ambastaia sidthimunki. Classification (NCBI taxonomy): domain Eukaryota; kingdom Metazoa; phylum Chordata; class Actinopteri; order Cypriniformes; family Botiidae; genus Ambastaia; species Ambastaia sidthimunki. The sequence continues at coordinate 12,170 of JAZGTK010015760.1, forward strand.
TTTATTATTTATGACCATCATTAAAAGCACTGAAATGCCTCTGATGAAAATACTGCTGATAAAAGATGCAACTGGCAAATATTGTTGATTATGTAATTCCGGAGGGGACTTTCCAAATTAATCCTAGGCGTTTAAACTTTGGCGACTCCGAGATATCTGGGAGCCACACTTTATCCTGCGAACTTTATGCAGGGCCGCACATAGGGGCTGTTCTCACAGTCTGTGTTCTGGTGCTGATAAACAGCTAACAGCTGGAACAGGAGAGATTGCAGGTGTGTCAGATCTGGACCCTCAAAGCACTAATGGCATGGGACACTGAATACAGTTATCTGTTTATTTTGTTTATATTGACCAACAATTTAAACATGCTGCAGGTGTGAATGGTAAACAGCCCTTCACTAACAACCAATAGCATCATCAGGTACTCTGGTAAGGTTAGTAAATGCATGGAAATTGTATGAAGTGTAAATCATGCAGTGCTCATGCCATCATTGGCACAGAAGTGAGATCGGTTAATGTAGTTAATTAGTTGCTTATTTCAAAATAAAAACTTTGCATGTCAAAGTTCCTATTAGCATAAGTCTTTCTTGTAGTTATGCAACCGGTTAAGACTGTTTCAGTTAAGACAATTTGTATAGAAAATAAAACTGTGCAGGTGGACCACTGTCTATGTGATTCAAACTGTTTGCTTGAGAGTTTTAGGAGTCTAATGTAATTAAGTTTTAATTTAAACGAAGTCAGATATATTTTAAGTAAACGTAAACACACAATTGTAGATGTGTTGGTAAAAAATTGGATCTCTATGGTGTAAATACAGTTTAGAATTCCATTTTCCTCCAATGACAAGGAATTAGTTTGCTTTTAGGAAAAAGTAACTACTACAAGATGGTT
>JAZGTK010015761.1:1714-13059 GCA_036877625.1 Ambastaia sidthimunki
ACACACACACACACACACACACACACACACACACACACACACACACACACACACACACACACACACACACACACACACACACACACACACACACACACACCTACCTCTGTTTGCACAGAAAATAAAACGAATGTTTTAAAGTTACGTGCTAGTCATGTGCTACGTTGCCATAACAATGCAAAACACAATGTAATATCTTAAGTAATCTATCAAACAGTGTAAAAAATATTTAAAGGACATTTTCATCAATATATAAAATGGACTAATACAAAAAATGACATACGGACATAAAATCCATGATCCATCATTCATAAGGTTACTCATACATTAATCCTTCTAACAGTGTTTGTTCATGCTTAACCCACAGCGGATACAGACAGAATAAAGCTTTAACATTAATCTTATGTTTCATCAATCTTATGTCTTATGCACCATAACATTTATAATATAACTGAACATTTTCAGATCAAAGATTGATTGGACTGTAGTGTCATTCAATAAGAATGACCTCACAGAATCTCTGAAGAATGTTTTTCTTGGCAAGCTGATATATAGATGTGACAGCAATTGAAAATTTCTCTCAGACTCAAATAATCCTGCTTTAAATACCTTTATACCCAGTCCAGAAAAAACACAAAGCAATCAAAGCGGATGAATAAAAAAATCTGTTTTGTACAGTCATTTGTCCTCAACCTGGTGCTTTTCTGCTCCAGATAAAGCTGCTTTCACTAACACTACCATAAAGTGAACCAGTTACATTTAAATGTAAAACTAAAACTATATAGAGAATTATAGAAGCAAAAAACATCTTGTGTTACCTGCTTAACCAACTGTTTTAAAGACAGTTAAATAAGTCATTGAAAACTAGTTATTTGCAACGGACAAAATGCAACTGCTAACGTTTTTCTAGCAATGACGCAATTCTTTTCATATTCCTGCCCTCAGATAAATCACAAAGTAATTCAGTTCAAAATCAATTTCAGCCTCAACAACAACTGAAGATTCACTGTTCTTTACAAACAAGCTTTCATGCCCAAATCAAGCCCATTATCTATGTATTAGGGTTCCTTTTTTGCCATTCCAAGTTTAAGGATGAAACTGACTGGAATATTGGAATATTTTCCTCTATTCTTCCAGATACTTCAATACTGCTGCATGTCATCTCAAAGCAGTCTTCCTCATCTCACAGTCCGTGCATGAGGGACCGAGTCCGTGAACTTCGATTCCAACATGACAATCACCATTCGGAACGTCACAGCCACCTCTGCTATCGTGAGCTGGCCTTCTTCTCCAGAGTGTGTGGACACGTTCTACAGCGTCATGTACCACCCAAACTGGAACAGCCTTCTGATGGGATACACGCGTAAGAGCTTCCTGCGGGAGGACAGGATTCCTGTCAGCCAGACGTCCACCAGTGTGGGCAACCTCAGTCCACAGACCACTTACGTCCTCTGCGTGACCTGCCAGTCTGCCAACCCCACCAGAGAGCAATGCCAGGTCTTCAGCACCCTGGACGAGGGCACGGAGCTCGGGGAAGGTGGCAGGGAGTTGGCGATGGGGGTCTGGCTGGCCAGCAGCATTCTTCTCCTGATCATTGCCGTGGCTCTTCTTTGGGGTTGTCTTCACACCATATGTCCAGGAAAGAGAGACTCCAAAAGAGGCAAGCAGTCAGGTTCCAACCCTCCTCAACTGGCTCTGACCCCCATGGGTGGAATTATGGGATGCGATGGGCGGAAAAATCTGTACATGCCAAGCTACAGTGAGGAGGACTATCAGAACGCCATGGTGATTGAAAATCCTTATCGAACTGAGCAGGGTAATGGGCCGAGTCGTGAACTTGGAACATTTTATAATAAACAGAGCTTTGGACTTATGTCATAATAATAGGTCTCATAAATGATTTGATGGCTCGACCTCAAGAGTTCAAACTATTACAATGTACACAATGAGGGCAATCACTGAGGTAGAAACCATTCTGAGCAAAAGAGAAAAATGACAATCTAAGCAATTGTGGTATTGACAATGTGGCTGTGGGGTGTTAAACTGGCATTTAACTAACACAGCTAGCTAATTAACTAAATACAATTGAAGGTGGCTCATTTGCATGTATTACTAATGGGAAGAACTGTAAACTAATTTTGTCCGCATTTTTTCGCAAGGCTAGCCGTGATTTGGAATTTAAAATATAAAATTAAGTGTTGTGCAACATCATCTTTAAAGTTGCGATCCGTAGCTTTTGCCTCTTTGTCGCCATCTCTGTTTGAACCATAAAACTGCAGATTACTTTATGTTCTTGACTATGTATGTTTGTTGAACATTTCCTGGGAAACCAGTCAGCTCTAATACATAAATAAATCATTATTATAAACTTACCGCTGCAAAGCGGAGTAAGTTAAGAGAGTCACGTACTAGCTCAATAACTTATAAATATTAAATAATTTTTAACCAATGTAGTTACAGATTGTAGCTTTAATGTATATATGTTAATACTAATTGTTTATTTCACCATCTCTGTTTGAATTGATGCTGTGAAGTGTGTAAAAACGCTTTGAAATTGTATGTATAGTGTATATCCATGTCTCTAGCAAATAAAAACAAAAAGCAGAAGATATGGCTGATGTTTAACCTCATACCCACCTTTGAACCGAACAGGTATTGTGGCTGGGCATTGGGAGGTTTGTCTCTCTGGAACTCTTGGGAAAATGGCAGCATAGTACGTACAAACCTAAAGAGAGAGACAATTGTCTTCATTAATCCTCGCTAGTGTACTTTACAACACTTGTGTGTCCTTTCTCACTCGTTGTCTCACAAGTTCCTCAGCCCACATCTGCTTAAGATAGTGTGATGCCTCAAAAATGACTATATGGGTCAGACTGTACCTTGTGTTCAGAAATACAATAGTGTTTGTGCTGTTTGACAGTGAATGTGAAAAAAAGTGATGAAATTTTCAAAATGACTTTCAAAGGGAAGATGGATTTGCCTCCGTTTGATTATTTTCTTAAACGCTTCAAACAAAAGTTTCAACTAAATAAACTGAAAAGAAAACTGAAACATGTGAAACATCACTGTCATCTTCTGTTTGAAATAAAGCTCTTAAACATTTCATTAAATATTTAACATTAAGACACAGACTGATCATTATTAACTAATGTATTTTATTCTCTTTGAAGAGTGTGGAAATTGCTGTACCTGTTCGTGGAGCCATTATAACAGTAGTTGGGCAGGAAGTCATAGTTCAGTTCCCAGAAGACATGCAGAGTGATTCTGCCGTAGGGTGCGGAAACGTTGTGGTTTGCCTCCCGGAACATTGCATCAATGTTGTCCAGTGTCAAAAACTTACTCAGGAGTTTATGGGTCATTCGATTAACTTCAAGCAAAGCCTCCAATTCCTGATCACAAACAGAGAGCAAGAGAAACTGTGAGACTCTCATTTTCTACAACCACAATAACACTTACCCATAATGCATCACAAGAACACGTAGACCTCCCATAATAGACTCAAAATCAGTTTTCATACAGACATGAAACAATTTCACAGTATTTTGAAACGCGTAAGTCACCCTCAGAACTCAATGAAATGCCAACACGTAAACCTGGCTAAATTATTTCTTCAGTTATTAAAGATGCAATGAGTTAAGTATTTTTTTATTCAAGGTGTCAGTCAGAGCAAACATTTATAAAGGAAAAGCAGGTCTGCTGTGGAGAGTGACAGGTCTCAACGCAACCTCAGTAACATTTTGAAAGAGGACGCACCATGATGGAGGTGAGGTCCTCACTCTCAAAGCGGTTGATGGCGAGCTCCAGGGATTTGTAAAGCGCGGAGGACACTCGCTGGGTGATCAGGCGGTTCAAGTCGACCGAACGACCCAGAAGCTGCCAAAGAGATGAACAAAATAAGTGCACTCAAAATAAGAGTTTATAAACAGACAAACATGTAGGTTAGGATGTACGGTGTCCTCACCTGAACATGTCTCTGTTTCAGCAGCGTTTCGTAACGGTTAGACGTAGGCCACGGGATGGTTTTGTTCTGGTTCTTACATTCAGCTCTTAGCCTCTTATCCAGAAGAAGACTACAGACAGAAATCACGTTACAAACACTCACAAACAGACGTAGGCCTAAACGCACCAAATACAAGACAAAACTGTGAAATAAATCTGCATGTAATTTTTCACAGTAAGACCAAAATGAAGATAAATTAAACAAAAATTTGTTCGGATACATGGAAATTTTGAATTATGTATTATTGGTCAGTCAGTTTTCTTCATCAGACAAAACTCTGAAGTACCTTAACTTAAAAAATAATTTGGAAATACCAATACACAAACAAAAACAATTATTATTACAAAAGGTATTAATAATCACATAAGAAACTGCTGTTTCTACTCAAAACCCCCATAATCCTATAATTTAAACATTTAAAAAGATTTAATACTACAATATACAAAATTGTCTCTAACCTTCCAGCAAGCATCTTGTAGTAGGCGAAAATCTGATCTGCCAGTTTGTAGACAAACTGGTCGAAGCAGAGATTCACCTGAAATGGAGATAAAGGACATCAAGATTTGAGACTCGAGGCCTTACAGACAAACAACAAACAGAGCATCAGTTTTAAACTTTCTTCAAAGGAAGTGAGCCTCACCTCGGCCTCAATCTCATCATAGAGGAACTGCTTTTTAAATTTTGTGAGCGCGTAGTGAGCGCTGTCGTTGTACAGGTCCAGTGAATACAGCACGTACCTGTGGAGACCAGAAAAATGTAGTAGATTTTTTCCATTCATTTGGCCGTCAATTTCATTCATGCAGTAAAAAGTCTTGTCCTCACTCCATCATGGAAGCCTCTTTTTCCTCCAGGATGTGGTCTGTGAGGATCCAAGGCATTGACATCTCAATGGGGAACTGGATCCGACGACCCATTGTGAGCTCCAGAAAGAATTCCCGGAACCAGAGCTGAGACAAATCACAGCACTGCTGCAGTGTCTCTGAAAGCCAGTCAAAACATGAACCACATCTCCAATGCATTACAACATGAGTCTATTTCAACAACAGCTGCAACACAAAATAAACGAAACCAAAAGTTGAACTTACAAAGGCATTCTGTAATGTTTAAAACCAGTAATGGGTGCTCATTATATTGTTCTGTATAAAAATGTTCTGTGGGTGGAGTTTTCGCTATGAAAACTTTGTTTTGTCATCGCCTTGTGTCATCGTTTTTTCCTGCTTAATATGATTGTGACAGACTAGCAACACTTTAAAACTTTAAGACTTTAAACATATTTTAAGACTTTTAATTATAATGTACAATTTTGTAGTAGCTTAATTTTCAGAACCGTTCCTGTTAAAAACATTTATCCTGTTTTTTTTTACGATCTGAGGATTGTCTCAAAAAGTGCACACAGAGCTAGAACAAGTAAAGATGAGGTGAACGGCCTATTAGTCTGTCGCTTACCGCTGAAGTTGAGCAAGTGAGTGTAGAAGAAGGACTCGCGATGGAACTTCTCAATGTCCAGGATGGTGGGCCCCTCCAGACCACTGCGCAGTGTTTTCTTAGAGCCGCTCTTATCAGCAACCAGAGACTCCAGCATTGTCCTGACCATATAAAGCTACGGAGAGGAACAGAGAGACAGGGCACATGAAAGCACAGCCACTCTGATACTGTCTGAAGTTGGTACATATAACAGAAAGCGCTTTTAGCAAGCCGTCCACAAACAGACCCACATCTCAGTTCTGCATATAATCTGGCCACTGGTGGGTGGTTTCCCTGTTAAAATAGAGACCAACCATGTTTGCATTCTGTTCTGAGTGCTTTAACATGCTGATAGACGGTTTCCAGGTGGCAAAGCATTCTGGGAGATGTACAAGCAACATCAAAGCAATTGTCTCTAAATCTATACTATGAAGTCACATCGTTTTTTAAACGTTCTGATTCTGAAGTAATATTTGTAACCATTTGCAGTTTCTGTTAAAGAAACTATAAGCAAATTAATTATTAATAAAGTAATTAATTAGTAATTTTCTTACTTGAGTATTTGAATTGTTTACAAAAATTGTGAATATTTAGTACACTAAATACATCAAAAAAATCATTTTGTTGCCTGAAGCGGTTTATCTGTTGCTAAGGTATCAACATAGCATATCAGTTTTAATACTGAGATATCAGAGGCTGGTACTTTACAGAAGCCAAACTTTTGGATCTTTGAGCCTCTCGACACAAATTGAATTTTCTGAGGTAGGAAACCTTCAAGCACACTTCTGAAATCACTCCACAACAACACAAAGCATGGATGAGTCAGAAACCAGCAACAACAAAAACACACAGCGATGGAAAAATCTGCACCATGCATCTGTTAAATTGAATCAGTACATACGTATGAAATTCTCTCAGAAACGCCAGTAGCAAAAACTGAGATAGGCCTTAACGAATACCACTCAAGTCCAAGATGGGCTTCATGAAACATTTGCAGCAGAACTGAATGGAAGATAACAAGTTCTTTTGAATGACGTTGGTATATGTGTATATGTGTGTGTGTGTGTGTGTGTGTGTGTGAGACAGGCTTGCTAAACAGCTTTAGGTAAAGAGTTGATGAACATAGGCTGAAACAACATGGTGAGATCTTCATGAGATGATGGTGAGATCTAAATGAGATCTGCAGTGCTTTGAGTAGAGCCGTGTTGGAGAAGCATTTGTGTCTGCACAGACTACTTCATACTTGAGTGCTGGAGGGTCCTACGGCCCGACGGGGAACTTTGATATCGAATCCCCCTTTAGGGTCCTTCTCGCCCCGCAGGGCGGGATCGTTATGTGGCTCTCTGCCCATCTCCCAATCACAGATGGTCTTACGGATGGCCTGGAGGACACTGCAAAGACATCACTATCAGACTTCACTGCTACAGCAATATGACAGAGAGATCATCTGTTAAAGGACAAGTTCACCCAAAAATAAACATTTACTGACCCTCAACATTAGAAGACTTATTAGGAAGTATATAGCAAACCACTCTTATGATACTTTCATGGTGGCCTTGATTGCATGGAAAATGTTCTGTGTCCCATGGAACAGGAAGTCATGGAAAACGTTCTATATGTGTCCCATAAAACAGGAAGTCAAGGAAGTAATTTTTGGGGACACGGTTCCTTTGAGATGGCCGGTACCTCTGGATGACGTTCTTCTTCTTCTTGATGGCCTGGCGCAGAGGTTCTCTCAGCGTCACCTGAGCGAAGTCCTGCAACGCTGCATAGATGGTGTGACGGATGGCGTGGTTGAAGACGCTCTCCATTCGGCCCATCAGCACCTGCAGGCCTTTTATCATCCCGATGACCTGAACACAACCAGAATCGAGCTTTTTTTATGGTACGTTATTTAAATTTCAGACTCAATGCAGCGATAAAGATGCAACAAGTTTAAAAATTGTGGTGCATTTTTTTTCCATGCTGAAAATTCACGCTTTGATGGTGTTTGTATGCATGTCAGTGCTTTGAACCTGAGGCTCTACTGACCTCCACCAGGGCGAATTTCTCCTCACGGCTGTAGTTGTATCTGGTGGCCCGTTCATACTCCTCAGCGTTGTCTGGGCAATCTTTGTTAGAGTACTTGTCTGTGGGGTGCACCAATTTCCAGGAATACTGCAAAAGAACAAAATTACTTTGGTCATATTACGTATGTATAATTATATAACAAGTTTTTGGCAATTCCAGGTGGTCAGGCTTGAAGACCAGCTTTTAATTAACAAAATAGCTAAAACAAACAAGAAAAACAGCTGGTTTAAACGTTTTAACTTTAATTGGTTTAAGCTATTTTTGCAGCAGTGAAACAAACACATTTATTAGCTCTTAATTAATTCATTAAGCTCTTAATTAATTAATAAGCCAAATTTCAGAAACCATGGTCCATCAACTCTGATACCAAACTAGCTACAATGACGAAAATCCATTTTATTAATTGATAAGAACTATTTCCGCTTGTGTCCATGGCAACAGGACTTTACAAGACCGACAAAAAAAGTATATGAGTGTTGCTTGAAAATCTATTAAAGTGAAATAAATCAAATAAAAGTTCAAAACACTGCCGGCCTTGTGGAGGTAAAAAGACTGCCCACTGAGTGCCTCGTCTAGTCAATGAATAAAGTTCAAGCTCTCTTACAGCGTGGGCTGGTGGTTTTGAAAATCTGTGTTTGGTTAGAGCTTGTCAGTAAGTGTGAGTGGACTTTCCGCCTGATGAAGTGTACAGAGTTAATACGTTTCAATAACAAGTTTCACAGAAAACTCACTTCATACATTTAACAAATAATTAAGAATGTTTTGGAAGCTAGACTCAAATGTTGTTGAATTGAATTGAACAGTTTGTATAAGAATCTGTTCAGACAAACAGCATGTGTGTGTTTAAATGAGATTTTATGTTTCTCCTCAGTCGTATGAAAAGCCGTGGCAGGTGTGGTCGAGGTTTTAACAGGTGAAGTAAAGGAAAGATCTGACCCTGTGAGCTTGAAGATGGAGCAACCAACGTCACTTTAGCAGACTCACCAGGACGGAGAGCATCTTGGATCTGTTTATTTGATTTATTTGTTTATTTTGATTGTTATTCTGTTTATTTGATTCATTAACGATATTAACTGTATTACCCATGACATTAAACAGTCTTCTGCTGGAGGGCATAACCCACATAAGCACCACGGCTCAAGCTCTCATGAATGTGTGTCAAATAAAAGTTCTGTTACAGAACGGACCCACAAACTTCTAATTAGTTAGAGGCACATACAGTCTGAGTGATGGGAACCAGTTTCAGTTTTCTGCTGGTGGATCTGGGTGTGACAGAACACGCACCACTTCCATGACCTGAACGCTCCACTGAGAGAGAAGCTGCAGGCCCTGAAGAGCCAGATCAAACAACTTCCTGTACTCAGAGTCCGTCTTCTGGACCTCCTGCCGTCCCGATCCCGTCACCACCTGAGAAGACCAGATGATGATAAACATGAGACACAGCTTAAACCCCAGTCAAGATAACATCTAATACAACAACTACCATCTGAAAGCAAGTTAATGATTCCTTAATGTCTGTAAGAAAGCCAATGAAAAGTTCACTGCAATATATGACCTTCTCCTGCAGGCTAAGAAGCTTCTGAAATGAATAAACAAAAGTGGAAGAGGAAACGTTCCTTAGATCTGCTGCTGGAGAACCGTCAAAACCACAGACACCTGACAACCACAGCTGTCATGACAGATTCCATCCCCCCTTCCTCCCCGTCACCCAGCTGCCAGCACAGTTAGCGGATTACGTTATATGTGCGTTATAGTCACATCTTAATTTAATCTCAGGCTGGCCAGCCCCCCTCGCATTTCCATATTCGTCTTTTTGAATTCCGACCGAGGGATTCTGATCGTTGCTGTGAAACCAATCAGCCGTGGAAAAGGGAATCTTCTATGAAGCGAGAGATTATTCCGGCACATACTGATGTTCAAACATGACAGAAATTGAGCTCGGCAATAGCGATGTGAGCTCAGTGGCAACTGATTCTCATTAAGCTGCATGATTCAAACTATCAGAGCTTCTAATATTAAGGCTCATTAAGTTTGCTGGCAAACATTCAGCTAAAGAAAATTAGAGTTAAGATTAAAGTAAAGCTAAAAACATTTCTCAAAAATTTACCATAGAACAATATAATAATTTTACACGTTTTGGCACGTAACCTACTCGGCAACTTGTATATGAATATATTATAATTTATAGATACATTTTTAAGCTTACAAATATCATATCATTAAAATATTCTATTTATATGTGGGTTAGGGTTAGAGGATTAGGCACAAGAGTTTTACACTAAACCTAACCCTGGGTTACCATCTTGTTTAAAACACATAATAAACAGTGTTTTATACTTGGTCGGGGTTAGCATTGCTATTTTCGATCCAATTCTGGTCTTGATCCGATCCTAAAACAGACACAAGTAATTGATTTTATATTCTGCAATAAAGGCCGTTTGACTTTGCAAGTCACTGAATCAAGAAAAAACTTGCAGAACTACCAACTAATCAGAGATAACTTGATCAAAGTTTGAGTAGTTAGAGGAAGTTATCCGGTGGATTAGGTAACTCATTTCACCCCCTGACAAACACTGCCACAGTATGAGTCAGTGATGGTGACTAGAGAGTGTACGAAAGAAAGAACTTTATTAGAAACTCGCCTCGCTGTTGCTGTACCGGGCCAGCTCAGAAATAAAACGCATGTGATCTTCTCGAATCTGAATCATCTGCTCACAGACGTTATACTGCGGACTGCTGCCGGCAGACGTACACGACCACCTGGTGAATACAGAGACAATGAATGGAGAAACCCAGAAGAGTTCACATCCATATACGAAATGATGGCCATGTCCTCAATGGCGCTCACCTGGACTTGTTTTCTTCATAGTGAGCGCTGGTTTTGATGTAGCGAGCCAGTTCAATCTGCATGTCACCAAACAGAGGAACCACCTGCAATTGCTGTAGGGCCAGAACAGAATGTTAAATCAGATTAGCCCCGTTTACACCTGGAATTAACATCCGTCTCAAGTCATCCGATCATAAGATGTCAGTCAATTACACCTTGTAAACATGCATCAGACGTGTTTCTTGTGATTACTTGTGGTTTGGTTGGAATGGGGCTCCAGTTTCACAAAGAACAAAGTCGACACGTGCTTGCTTTCAAAAATCAGTTTCTTTCTTTTAAAGACTATTTTGTTGTACAGTAGTTGATTGACAGGTCAGATTAACGTTTATACCGTGTTTACACTGTGCAGTTTCTGTGACTACGTCTGAACAAGGTTTGAATGACATTTCAGACCTCAGTGTCATCTTGTTTGCAGTTTGGATGGATGAACGAATAAACGGCCATTTTCTTCAGATGCCAGAGAGATTCCATATAAATCAAAAACACACACACCAACCTTGAAAAACTTGTCAATCTTCGTAAGGTTGATCCTCTTTTTGGCGTCTAGTTTGTAGATGTTGCTGTTGGTTCCGTCCATCAGGTAAAGACCAAAGCCCATCACCTACAAAAACCCAATTTACATTCTAGTTAAGCCAACAAACGGTGTTCGACATCTGCAATGAAAGCAGGCATGTATCAAAAATACAGGCTAATATGTACGTAAGTGATTATGTAGCAAACAATGGTTTGCTAGATGATCGCCGAACAGTGTGATAAGCGTATTGTGTGTTAGCGTGTCAATGCTTACTTTGAGTAGCATGTGCTTCTCGCTGGGGGTGAGATACATCTTGTTTTCATAGTAGTCCACACAGAGGTTCACAATATCTGCCAACAGCTCCTCGTATCCACTGATCACCTCAAGCTGTTGCTGGAGAGACTGAAACA
>JAZGTK010015762.1:0-13058 GCA_036877625.1 Ambastaia sidthimunki
ATATATTCTCATATGGGGCCAGTCTTCATATATTCTTCAAAAATTCACTTTTGTGTTCAGTACAGGTTTGGAACGACACGAGTGACTAACTGAGGAAAAATGTTGAAGTTTTGGATGAGTTGGTGCTTTAAACGTCCAGAGCACAGCCTTATATAGCAGTTTCAGAGCTTTTCTGTGTTTAAAAATATCTCGATAAAAATGAAGGTGTATGAATCATGAGCGGGTGTTGAATGTGGGTCTGTGCTGAGCAGATTCAGTGGCTGAAGTGAGTGAGTGTGATCAGAGACGGACTTTCTACTGCATACACACTGCTTGGCTTTGTGCACTGCAGCCCTGCGTGGGCAACCGTTAAACTAGCGTTTACAGAATGACGAAAAGAGCGTGAAGTTTATTTTGGATTGTGTCTAAGAGAGAGAGATGAAGAACAGGATGATGGTATGATTCAAGAGAGTTGTGTTTGACTTGTGGGATGCGTTTAGTGCTTGAAGATAGTGATACCTTTAGCTTTTTGTTTAACACAGTGTTCAGCACTTCCTAAAAACAATAGTCCACAGGTTGGACCCATATTGTATGCTGTATATTTTTTCCACATGACAGAAATATATATGTTTTATACGATTTGTCAAAACACACCATAAATGGACTCTGTACTAGAATCTGAAAGTTATGTCATGTGGGCTGCTGTTGCACACTTCTTGTTTTTAAAGACACGTGTCTAAACCAAACCCAGATGTTAGACAATCTGTGCCCACAGATCATCTGCTCGCAGAGGAATTTTTTGAGGAATATCACAGCACGCTTGTTTATACCACACGCCAGCGCTTTACAACAAGATCTTGTCAGTTCCCACCAAAATGTTTCATTTGCGTCTGCTTTGCTCAGTGCTTAAGGGCGTTTGGGTGGCGGACATTTTGAAGTCACATGACCCAGTGATCATCTGGAACATGCCTGCCTGGAGCTTTTATCATGTTTTGAGGCTTGTAGCTAAGTGAGGCCCCCATGAGTCACATGGAGAAGAGAACCAAGTGGTACAAACCCAACCCTGTGATCCAGCAGAACACTTCCTCTTTCCACACACGCTACTTTGAACAAGACTCAAAGTTGACATGACAACTAGTAACAGTCAAGTTGACATGACAACTAGTAACAGTCAATTCAAACAAACAAACTTTATGCATTAAGGTCTCTTTCCTTGAAGTCCAACTTGAACATTTTTCCAGGTTTAGAACATTTTAAACCAGAGACCTGTCTATCTAGACAGCATTTTATCTGCTTTGTTAAAGTCAAAAATTGTATTTGTTGCGTTTTAATGCTTATTAGCATCTGTTAGCATTGTTAGATATGCATCATGCTAACACAACTTACTCTCACTTTCAGAAATGTAAAGAATTATTTTTGTGGAGTTGTGAAGGAAGGATGATAGACAATGCCTTGAGTTCAGGAAGCACTAGGGATGCCTTGGAATGCTGAGACAGATCTTTAAACGTCAGCTCAGAGAGGAAGTTCGTCCCCAGACGCGGTTTACGAGAGTTTCCTAACCCCTCAGCAAGGAAGGCAGCTGACCGTTTCCTTCTAAAACACAGACGCACGAGCAACCCCCCAGTGCAGTGACCCCTGACACGGGTTATTTCTGACTTACACAAAAAACAGTAGCCGTGTTTGAAAGAATTCTTTACACTTGTGTGCAGTTAATTGTGTGCTATGATGTCACAGGGAGAATAGTTTGAATGCAGATTTGTTAGAGGTGGGGGAACATTGGCATGACATACTAGAGGAGAGTTTAGTTGCTGGTCTGGTGGACAGTAACAGCGCATTGCAGTTTTTGGTAGAAGAGCTGCGTGTGTGTGTGTCTGCGTGCATGTTTTTTTTAACAGATTTGCAGTTCATTATCTCCCTGAAGGACACACATGACCTGAATGAAGCTGTACTGGCAGCCCTGAAGTCCACACGGGGCGGATAGAGTGCTGACGTTGACTCTGTTTGCTGTACTGGAGGTCTTTATTGACAGTCATCTCATTTAAACAAGAGCTTTTCTCTGTATTCCATCTCTGTCTGATATTACATGTGCTGTTCAGTCCAGTGCTGTTTAAAACCACTGGCATTAAATCCACCTTTAAGAGGAATGTGTCACAGTGTGATTTGTGTTGTGATACAGAATGTATGGCATGCTTGTATTCTGAGTTTCTTTTTTGAACGTCACCATGAAACAGAAGTCTTTATCATGGTAGGACAGGACTTGAATTCTTCAGGAACTGATTGGATCGTTAGAGTTGAAGGAATAGAAGCTGTCTGGTCATTGGACAGTCAATGTAGCCCCGCCCTTTGGGAAAGACGTCATCAGAAAAAGAGATTTTGTTTCGTGGGGGAAAGGAGATCAATGTTTAAATAAAGATTACGGGGGCACATAAATGAAACAATAATGACATGCACAGATAAATCATTTATAAACACTGCAAAATCCTCTATAAAAAAGAATAGTAAATCTTGTTTTCAAAGTGACTTTCATCATAATGCAGACTTCAGATTTCTATCATTACATATATTGTATTACGCTTGTTGAAAATCACACATGTAGAAGAGTTAACTAAACCCTACAGTGAGTGTTTTTAACCAGTGTATACTTCCTCTCTGTTTTGTAGTTTTACAGAAAACAGTATAACAGAAAACCTTTCTGTGACCGTTTATGTAAAAATTGTCTTAGGATGAACACTGTACACTTTATGCTAATCAGATTTGCTTGCAGGGGTCCTTAAGCCGTTTCATTAGAGACTCTTACTATTTCATTTCCTTACGTGAGGTTATTAGGGTTCAGCGGTTTCTCAAGGATAATATTTTTCAACATTACTGGTCTGAGATCAGTTGGCAGCCCATACAGTATTGCCCTCGGGTGTTCGCTGGCTGATGTTAGTACAGTGAAATGTCTCATTTTGTTAGTATGTTTGATTCAAGTGTACATTTTGGGGGAAATTAGCATTATGTCAAATACTATGTCAACTAAGAACAGATTTCTTATGTTTTAATACTGAGATTGTCAAGCAAAATCGAAAGGTTGAAATTCTGGTATTCTGATAATATTCAATATATACAACGTTACGCTGATTTGACTTCAAATGTAAACTTTGTGCATCTTTGTTAATCTTTAGAAGTACACTAGCCTGTAGATTTCCTCAGTTAGTAGCCATGAGCTAAAACTCTAAATAAATAGGAATTTATAGAATCTTTAAAGATGCGTCATGTCAAGTTTAAAATAGTATTATTAAACAAATACGTCCTAAGACCCCCACGCTTTCTTTCTGTTATGTTATTTTTGTATTCAGTAACACATCTCATGTTAACACATTAATAGCTGCACACCTGCAGTGTGTATGCAAGCGTGTCCTGTCATTTCATCCCTGTGTGTGTGTGTGTGTGTGTGTGTGTGTGTGTGTGTGTGTGTGTGACCAAGGTGTTCTGTGTACGTGAATGACTGTTTTGTCCACCGAACGGCCTCCGTTAAACATCATGTCACAGGCAGCACTTGTTCACTGAGGTTTCATTGTGAATGAATGAATATATTGTGACTGACCTGCAGTCAGAAAAACTCTATAGAAACTCTGAGAATGACGCTCCAGTGAGCTTGCTGTCCTCTCTGGCTCTCCTCATACAGTTACCGCATGTGCAGGGAAATTAAATCGTGGCAAGGAAAAGATTTTCCATTGAAGAAAACATGGAAAGGTTTATTGCTCTTGAGCAAACACGTTTTGACCGTTTTAGGTGACGAAATGGTCATTTAGGTGTGTGTTACTGAGCATGGAGTGTTTTTGGCCGTTGTGTGAACAGGCTCGACTTTTTCTAACGGCACAACCGAGTGGAAAGTATTTGAGGGCTGATGGAAACATCTGAAACATACAGTCTCTCCGGCAGTGATAAAGAGCTTCTTTGTGTTATTAAGAGGTTTAATAGGGATCATACATCAAATTGGCCAGAACAGTGAAGAACCTTTTTGTGTTGGACTCAGCAGACGTGAGGGAGTGAGTGTGCGTTCACGTTTTAATCCGGTTTCTGCGAGACTTTATTTTGTATCAGATTCTCAGGGTCTCACGTTGCGATTTGCGTGTTTTTAAGGTTTTGTATTAATCTGGTTTGGTTCGGGGTTATGCTTTAGGCAGTCGCTTTGTTTGGAGTAAAAAGAGTTTTGCAAATATTTCTAACCTTTGTGTGTTATTCACACTGATGTGAGAACTTCTGCGTCACTGAGGAACTGAAGACTTTATTGTATTACTGTGATGTTTTCAGATGGACTGGCTGAGCTCTTCTCAGTTATAGATTAATGTCTTAAGGTTACAGCCGAGTTTCAGGGTCAAAATTACTTGATAATGAAATATACTTTCATCTAAAACTTCACTTCCTTTTGTTTCGTTTTATCCATTTTTGCAGTTTTATTTATTGGCTCTGCAGCTAGAGGACCAAAGATTGAGAACGATAGATTCAATAGAAAAATTGAGGATAGCTTTCACAACTGACATTGATGGGTAACGTTTTTATATACGTATCCGCAAATAATAGTTTCATCTGCTTCACGCGGTGAAACATTTTAAGAAATTAATGTAACACTCCATATTGTGTTTCAGCCAAACACAACAGTTGCTTTTAATGTGGCTGCAAAATTGCCAAAGCGGTGGAGCTTCATCACGAGAAAATCACCCACTGTCACCATCAACATGATCTGCAGTTGTGTGAGACGCTTCCAAGAGAGAATAACCAATTTCACACTGTCATTGAATTGGCCGTCCGCCTGCCTTTAAAAGGGATTTACAGTCAAATACCTGTAATTATAGCGTTCAGAAAGAATTCTGTCATCTCTTTGTGCTTCTTTGTTGACATCAGTTGATTGACACCAGGGACATTTGAAAACGTTTAAAGTCCCGCCCATCCTCCCCTCTCAGAGAGCGTGTTGAGAAATCTTGTGCGAATGTCACGCCAGTAATTTGGCTCAGTGAACGCCAGCCCGAGGCATCAGGGTGTGACGGGCCCCCTCACCTGCCCGGCCGAATGAGTTCACTTCAAAACATCTGTTTGTTGCCGTCTGCAGTTCTTACCGTGGTGAAGATCACGCATCACACACACGAGAACAAAAAGAGCAGCGAGGTGCATGATACGACATGTCGGGGTGAACTCCTGCGGTTTTGTAGTGGAAGATGAGTCAGATTTAGAGAACCTGACACACACACTCACGGCCTCCGGCTACAAACCTGGGAAGTTCACATACTAGGAAGTACCAGTAATTCAATAAAGAACTACAACAGAAAACTATGAAGAACTTTGAATTTTGTTCTTGTTAGTCCATGTTATTGTTTAAATATTTCAGTGACTGATTCACAGAGTTAAGTATGTTAATTTAGTTTAGACTCATCAGCTAATTGGACCTTTTATGCGTTTATGACAAAGGAAGTTAAATGTTGTAATCTTGTTTATTCATTATCTCTGTAGTTAAAAGTATTTCACTTGTAATTTATCACAGAATCTGTGTTGGTGAGCTCACCTATATGTTTTTCAGATGTTTACCTGATAACTGTGTTTAAATACATCAGCTGGCCTGAGATCAGTGATTAAATCCAGCGTTTACTGACTGTTCTCTATAACTGCATGTGTAAATGCCCAGAAATGTAGCTGCTTATGTTTTCTCACCTGAATTTTGGCTTTTAGGTCAAATGTGGGCTCAAAAAACAGTTCAAATACTTTAATACAGCAACAGCAAAGAACTGTCTTTTAAATAAATGCTTACATCTGTAGATCCTCTCTTTCTCTTCCTATTTTTATTTTTAACTTTTTGGCTCTTGCTGGAGGTGTTTTGTGTTTAGAGAGGAAATGCTTCTCGGTCAAGACGTCTTGGTCTTATCTTCCCCTCCTGTAGGTCACAAATTCCTGATGAAGCCCTAAACTTAACTAGGCCATGGTGCTCCATGTGCCTCAGACCTCCCTTCCCATCATGCTTTGTGTGTGGCCACTTCATTGTTCTCATTAAAATCAGGTTTTGAATATCCTGTTTCACTTCAACTCATCACGTTTCACAAGCGATCTCTGTGTGTCGTGCTGAAGACTGGAGTTTTGGAGTTGAATCACGCATTCCTTTGAAAGATAACACTCATGTTGCAAGCTGTCTGAAACGTGTTTCAAAATAAAACCTAATCAGTCTCTTATTAAAGGAAGTAAGAGAGAGACGGATAAAAAGAATTAAATGACAGAAGGCAAAATTATTCTTTTAGAAAGACGGTTATGCAACTTTTGTTTTTCCTCTTGGCTCTTCTCGAGCTCAAAATGGAAGATTGTGATATTAAAAAAATTACATTAATCCATTTTTACCCATTTATTTCCTGTAGGAGCGACAAAAGAGATTGGATCTGCTTTAACCAGGATGTGTATGAGACACAGAAGCATAGAGAACAAACTCAAACTGTTCACCACGTAAGACTCTTTAATTCTGTTTCGCGTTTCATAAGGGGATTAGTTTAATTGGTAATGAAGATTATTGCGTATTATGCAACATTTAACATGTATGCACAAGTTTAATTGCTGTGTGTGTGTGCGTGTGTGTGTGCGTGTGTGTGTGTGTGTGATACGCAGGGCTCTCATGGATAACCTGATAACTCCTTTGGAACTGAAGATTGAAGAATGGAAAAAGGTTGCCAGTCAGTTGGATAAAGATCACGCTAAAGGTGTTGTACCCTTTCCCCATATCAGTCTTTCTTAACCAGTGGTCCGAGGCGCTTTGGGGGGCCTCAAAATGACTTAAAATGATCGAAAATAGGACAGAACCAGCATTAAAGTAAACTAAAACAACTATTAATGAAGATATTTCTTAGTGTTGGGAAGAAATTCTACCTGGAGAAACACAAAAAAAGGTTTGTTCTTCTGAAGCTGATCTTAAAGATGCTATTAAAACATCTCCAGTCCAAACTCCAGTTCACTGCGCTTGTGAATGCTGTTAAATATTCAATGGTTTTAACTCTGCAGGAGTCGCTCACACAGTTTTTATTACAGCACATAATAGATTATTAATTCATAAGAACAAACCATTAGATGTCATAGAAAGATTAGTCTCTCGATTACTGCCCGCTTCATACACTTGGCTCGCATCTCCTGTACACCCACACAATCTCCAGTTCATCTGTCTGAGGTCACGATACCATCCTTTCATTCTACATCCGTGTGAATAGCTGGTGCCGTTTGCTGAGGCAAGTTTCACTGTTACTATATACGTGTGATTTTTAACAAATTCTTCACTCACTTACCGACAGTATCATCCAAACTTCTGTTCAACCCACATAGCAACAGACTAGCAATCACTCAGAACTCCTTAGCAACCTCATGCTATAGCAACGCCCTGGATACGACCCAGAACATCTTAGCTACACACTAGAGTTTTTCACAACAGAAACATTGACGGCCTTTGATCGTCTGTCATCTGCTTTCACTCAACAGTGGCTAATGTTTGTTTTCTTTCTCCTTTTTAAAGAGTATAAAAAAGCGCGTGCAGAGATAAAGAAGAAATCCTCCGACACAATTAAACTACAGAAGAAGGTTAAGAAAGGTAAGAACCATCTACAATAGTTGAAAATGATAGATTAAAATTAATTGAGGAAGATGGAAGGAACACCTTTGGTAAACAGAGCTGTAATTATCCCGTCTGAGTTTCAAAAAGTCCTGCTGTCTTTTTACACACGCACACACACACACGTATGTTACTCTATCAGGTCTCTTTGTGTAAGCACAATAGCACAGGCCCATTGCTTCTGTTGGCTCCACACCCTGTGTTGTCATAGCACCACACCTTCTGTTGTCATGGTAACATCCCCGCCAATCTCGTACCAGGTTAAAATGAAGGAAGTGAGTTTGTTTAAATAGTTTTCAGTTCTCATTTTAACAGCTGCTTCAACAAAACACCACAATTAGTTTAACATACCACAAAAACTGATAATGCTGATTTAAGTTTGTAATACAGTTTAAAAATGTATGAATTGTTAATCATATTTAAATGTAAAGTAAACTAGCAAAAAACTCAAAGTAGAGTCTTTGGATACATTATGATAATAAGTACAATGTTGGAAAATAATGTTACATTGGAAAAACAATAAAGAGCTTTATTTTCTTCATGCAAATAATAATTTATTTCTTTGTTCTTTTGATTTTGTTATGAAATGAAACCTGAACATGTTTTGTAATAGATTTGATTATAATTTTAATGTCGTTTGTTTGAATGTGTTGTGAAATGAGCGTAAGATGGAAGAAACAGCGTTTGGTTATCTGCTGTGAGGTATTGAAGAATGTAGAAAGAGCTCATGTACAGAAGGTGTGTGTGTGTGTGGGCAGCAGTGAGACACTTGAACAGTCAGTGAGTGTCTGTTTGAGGGGTCAGTGCTCTTTATTTCATTCTGCATTCACCCTTACACAAACACTGAGTCAACCGTTCCAGGCAACGTGAAACGTTCAAATGAAACATCAGTTTTTCTGTGTGCTCAAACATATACTGTCAGTAGTCCATAAAATGACTAATACAATGGTGGTATGTTTTCGTACTTTTAAACAGCATCCATACAAAGATCTGTGTCAATTTAAGGGCTTTTATTAATCAGAAAATAAGATGGGATGAGGGATGAGTTTGTGCATGTGTGTATATTTCACAATGGTTTTCGAAGGACCAAAATTGGTCACAACCTCCAGCACTATCAGAGAGGAAGAGACCCCCACATCCTTCCTGACATACACATGTCATCTAACCGAACGTTACAAGAGACCCTGAGGTCACACACTCATGTGGACTCATACTGCACGTCTGAGCATCGTATGTGACTTTATTTAGTGTTTCTGCCTTTGATTTAAAATCACATAGATGCCTTTGATTAACTTCATCTGTCAGTCATTTAAGAGAGTAAGAAATACTAATAGTCACAAATCTGTCATAAAATTAAAGGAATAGTTTGTGGCATTGACTTTTTGAAGTTGTTGGCATTTCTCTGTTGACTTTTCAAATTTCTGTTAATTTACATATCAAATATGAATAAACCAATCAAAATCATCACATCTTGTAGACCTCCCCTTAACAGAGTCCTTCAGTATAAGTTACGTTATCTTATAATATCTCTAGTCAGTTTCACAAGGACTGATTCATCAGATGAAGCTGAATGATATCAGAGATGATTCTCAAATCTTGATGTACTGCCAGAACTGACACAGATGGTGAGAGAGTGACTGTAAATACAGCGTCTAGACCTGAAGTCTTCATTCATCTTCATTGTGCTGCCGGAGGTCTACAGCGCTAGACTGAGTTAAACTGAATTATTAAAACAGATTCACATTTGTATTCCAATACTGTTGCTGCTCTGTTTCACAAGCTCTGGACTTCCTGGACTCTCTCTGGCTTTCCGAGCCCCTGCTTTCCTTTATTCCTTTTTCCATGTCATGTTTGGGTCGGGCTGCGTCCTCATTTGCATACTTGAACAACACACTAAAAATATGTACTTAACTGGTGACAGGGAAGGTAGGCTTACGTACTGAGTGTGTTGTAGAACAGTACAGCATTATTAGCACGCAGCATTTAATCTTGCTACAGTGGACTTCTTTGTTGTGCACTCTTTACATTAGCATGCAAGTGAAGCGATGTAGCAGGATTTATCACTAGCTATCAGTGTCTGAGCTGGCTGTAGACGTTACCTTGAACCTCAGTGAGGTTCCACTGAAACCGCTTTTCTCTCAGAAAACCTGCACACCTGCCCTCATGATGTGTTTATGGAGAAAAGATGTTTGGTGATGACATCATCGCTTCCAAACTTGGGCTTTCTGGACCTGAGGGAATGAGTTTCTGACACACACTCACTTCTGTCTAAAGATCCTCTGGTTATTTTCCTGTTCTGAAGTTTTCCGTTTATCTGATGTGTAGCTTAAAAACCAAACACCAGAACTGTTTCCATTATAGAACATGCAGACAAATACCACTCATTCCAGACAGTTTTTCATTTCTCACTGTTGACTTGAGCTCAGTTGGTATTAATTTTGCAACACAAATGTTGTGGGTTCGATTCACACGGTGGAATTCACTGTAAGTCGCTTTGTATAAAAACATCGGTCAGATGCATTAATGTAATGTTAATATATTCTGTAACAGCTTCTATGGAAAGAGCTCCTATAACACACTTCAAATGGAGCTGTACATTTATCTTGCAGACAAGCTGTGGGATTGATCAACAGACCCATTGACCTTTGCCCTTTACACTTAAGCTGACCCTGTCCTTTAGCTGCTCGAACCCGAGCCGAGTTTACTGGATGCCTTCACATCAGGCTGTGTATGAAGAAATAATGGTCACACACTCCAGCACAAGGTCATTACACTCAAGGGTTAAAGTTCACATTTATGCCCGGAAGGTCAAAGAATTTAATTGAGTTTCACAACCATAAGGAGAAGCCAGGATTGCTTCAATCCTAAAAACGCACACACAGCATGTCCACAGATTTGCAGGGTTTGCTTACATTTCCTGCACAGTTAACAAAATGTGATGTGGTCGGGAGTTAGTTACCCTGATGCTTGTGCAATGTTTATTCAAGTCTGTTTATCTGTTTATTTATCTCATTCTGTTCAATAAGGACCATCTGAACTCAATGTTTTTCTTCTGAATTGTGAATTTTGAGTGACGCAGACATGAATCATGCAGCTGCTTTATGAAAAGCGTGTTGTTACTTTTTAATCATGGCAACATGAAGAGCTGCATCAGGTCAGCTGAACACTTGACGGTATTGTTAGTAATGGGGGGTGCAGTGTGTGTATTTTGGGGGTTACTTAACCTTATATTGACACCCAAGAGTCAGTAAAACCTGACAAATCTGATTATAAAATACAGTAAATAAAGTTTTGTAGAACTCAAAATGCAAAATGTTTTCTGTTAGAGTTATAGTGTTTATAACTAGCTGTTATAAATTGTATAAAAACAATAGAAGTCTATGGAGTGTGTGTGTGTGTTTCAGTAGCCTCATGCACACAGCTGTCAGGATGGTCTTATGTCAGTGGAATGCTGAAAATGTAGTGTGTGTATTTTTACTGAACACCGGGACCCTCTCCAGCACTTTCAGCTGCACACACACACACACACACACACACACACTGGGGTCGAGTTAAATCTCTAGATCTCTCCACATTTATTTCATTGCGTGTTATCGGTGCTCCTAAAGCTTTTGTTCAACTACCCAATGAGATCCACAGCAGATGATCTCAGATCAGTCGTCATGTATTCAAATCAATCAATGCAATCACTCCCAGAATACTGACATATAAAACGCATCACACACGCATCACACACAGAAAGACAGATCAACAGCTTGTTTTGTGTGCATGTAATTAATTCATGATTTTATTGTATCATTGAGTTTAATGAAGACTGTGTTTTCAGTGGGCACATTAAAGTGTGTTTATGTGCTCTGTACTGCCACCGCAGATCAGTCATTTGATTGGTGAAAAGAATGAATTCATAGAGGCTCTTAGACTGATTGTTAATGATGAAGACACGTGATTTTTGCAGTAGTCATTTGCATGTTTTAAATGTAGTAAAGCTGTACCGCCACCTAGTGGCTGTAAACGAGAGACGTTCACCCAGATAGCTGCAGAGGTAAATAACAACTCAGAGCTGAGCTGCCAGATCACTCAGACAAATTTATCTGAAACATGCTGTGGTGAAGAACTACAGTAGACTGATATGTAGATAAAATTGTTTTTGGTTCTTCCTGGTTTTTAGGCATTTCCTGTGAATGGTCAGCTGTGAAGATGTTGGTCATCAGAAGGGAAAGTGTAAAACTGATAGTCAGATTGTATTTTGTGGGGGAGTGAGGCCTGACTATTTAAGTGTGTGTATTATTAGACTATTAGATGCAGTTTCTGCTACCTCACTGGACGTTTTTCAGCTGGTGTATATTGTTGTGTGAATTGTGTGTTTGCGCAGGTAAAGACGAGGTGAGGACGCAGCTGGATTTTGCTCTTCAGGACGTCAACACGCGCTACGCTGTTCTGGAGGAGGCGGAGAAGCGAGCCGTGTGTCGAGCTCTTATCGAGGAAAGAGGACGATTCTGTTCTTTCGTCACTATGCTCAAACCTGTCCTGGTGAGTGTGAACACACAATCACGTCCTGAACCTGCTACTAATATCTGCTGTGAGGAGTCTGATCACCAGCATTGTACATGACGGGTGTAAACTGAGTTATGAATGCTGTTCCAGTATCTGAAACTTCATGAGGAAATACATGTGAAGTAAACACTAATGAACCTGATACAGGCCGCTTGTGGTTGATTCACCTGAGATGGATGTAAATACCTGATGTAAACAGAGACTAATGTAGTGTCTGGTTTGTGGAGTGAATGTTTATTTTCATATTCAATTTGAAAAAATCAGTAGCAAAGTTGTAGCAACATTGTTCAGTCTAATGTCAACAGTGCATATGTGACTGGTGTTTGTACACAAACTGTGAAAATACCCCCACCAAAATCTGCCTAAACGTTGTGTGATGTTGTTGTGTGTGATGTCAGGATGAAGAGATAAGCATGCTGGGGGAAGTCACTCACTTACAGACCATTCTAGAAGATCTGAGCAACCTGACGACCAATCCAAACATACTGCCTCCCGCTAGTGAACAGGTGCTGACCAATCAGATCACAGCCTCATCAAAAACACTTCAACCTGAAATTAATCTCACTCTCTCTCTCTCTCTCTCTCTCTCTCTCTCTCTGCAGGTTATTCTCGATCTGAAAACCTCTGACTACAGCTACACCTATCAGACTCCTCCTGCGTCTCCTAGCAACACGCTATCACGCAAGAGTAGCATTAGCAGGTAAGTAAAAGAGGAGGTAGAAGTGCTAGCTAGCCATGTAAGTATCAGACATATATGATAATCTATAACATGACGTCTCTCTGTAGTAACTACACCTCTGTACGGCACGTCCCGTCTTTGGACTCCATCTCAAGCGCGGTGGACGGACTTCACCTGCGACCACCGGACACAACACAGGTATTATACACACACAGCACACCAAACTCTCTGATA
>JAZGTK010015763.1:0-13058 GCA_036877625.1 Ambastaia sidthimunki
GTAATAAGATAGGCGATGTATCAGTGTTTTGGCTGATTTGAGTTGATCCATGCACAGTTATCTGAATCATCTTATTCACCAGGGTGAGATGTGGGTGGTGAGAACAGAGAGGTGTAGTTACTGCCGATATGTCTTCATGGCCTCATGTTGCTACGTTTTGACAAATCAACTAAACCAAACGATCACCATTTTAGCAACCAAATTGTTCAAATTCCTTTATAGAGAATGATCAACACTATCTGATATGGCTCACCCACGACGCTTGGCAAAAGAACTGTTTATGTGATTTAAAGTCCAGTAAACAATCACGTTGCGCTTAGCTCATTCTCATGTCGCGGCCTGCGGGCTATTGGGGTTGGTAACCATGGTAACAAGTCCCATGGTATCCTTGAGAATGTCACCTGGAAGATCAATTCATTCGCATGTTTTTTTCCTCATAAGATGGAGGTGGATTCCAATACCCGAGTGAATTTTCATCTGCAGAAGCATTGACCCTTTCTTGACCTGCATAACTGTTCAATAGATCAGACTTGGAACCATCTTTTAATGCTGTTTGTGTGTGTGTGTGTGTGTGTGTGTGTGTTTGCCAGCAATCCAGTAAACAATACACAGAGCAAACCACATTTTTCTTGCCTGTTTGATATTAGATAGGCTCATAAAAGCTATTTATATTGGTAAGTGTTCATAGAATTGCTTTGTTTATGAATGTTCCGTATCTGTGCAGATTCAGCTCCGCCCACCCCTCAGGCCACAGACCCGCGCCCTCCCTCGTGGCCCCCGCTGGCCAATCACGGTGAAGCGGGCAAGTACTGTTGCTTGTGTGGCGCGTGGTTCAACAACCCGCTGATGGCGCAGCAGCACTATGAGGGCAAAAAGCACAAGAGAAATGCGGCTCGGACGCGACTGCTGGAGCAGCTGGCTGGCAGCCTGGATGCCAATGAAAGCACAGGTCAGTGCGTGACAGGGTGTCTCAGCTCGTGTTGATTTGCGAACGATATTTTAGGTTCCAAAATTCTTGCGACCCCCACCACATCCCCACCCACTTTAAAAATCTCCATCTGCATTATGGCATTGAGTCTCGTGCTGAGTATTATGGCATTGAGTCTCGTGCTGTGAAAATAGCAGTTTAAGAAACTACAGGACGATTTTAGTTATTAAAATGTGATCCATTAACGTTTATTGGTTGTATCTGAACGTAAAACATGCTGGGCCACCTGCAGACTTAAGGGTGACAATATACATAGAAACAGAATTTATTAAGCATGTAAGAATGTTTTAACGTAATTTTTTGCCAGAAGGTTTGAGCAGGGCTGTGGAGATGTTCAAATGTATTTTTTAAATTTAATATCTTACTTTGAAGCTAAACACATTTTTTATACATGATGAGAGGGGTGATTTGGCTCAGACACAGTTCAAACACTGTTCACGGGTCAGACCAGTATCATCGATGGAGGCTAACTGCATCAGAACAAGCACATCTCTGATGGCGTGTGTGTTGTATAGCATATGCGTTTGTGCGAACACTCTGGCAATCTGCTGTGTTTTCAAAGTTCCCTTTAAACAACAAAGATCTAAATCTTGTTTTCCCCTTGGGTGAACAACGAAACGAAAATAAACCAAAGAGCTGCAAGGATGCGATTCAAATATGACTTCTAGAATCCGTTGTTTAGCAGATGTTGTCCTCGTGTTCTTAAGCAAGTTTTTTGTGGCTTATACATATGAAAACGTATTGCAATTAAAATAGGTGGCTGCCAAAAGCATCTCCCCTCCTTTTGCTCTTCTCAGTTGGATTTTCTGCGTTCCTGCTCTTCAAATGCATATTTCACATTGATGTAATCACCAGACATCATGTTAGTCATGCAGTTTGTAATCCAGGTATCTTGACAGATCTCATAAGCCTGTTCAGATAACTTGTGAGTCATGTTGCCATAGTCGCTCAGAGGGTTTGAACAAGGTCATGTAGAGTATTGCCTTCAGATACATCTCAAGAACTAGACCCATAAGTCCTGAGTAATGTTCCCCAAAGAAAACTAGCAAAGGTCTTGTCGCTTGTGTTTAGGGATTACAGATTTGAAGACTCTAGAAGGTTCGCCTACAACTAAACTGAAGGAGTTTTGTTTCATTTATTCTTATTGTAAATAATTATTTCAGTGGGAATTCTCTGAAGTTTTTGCTCTGCACTAAAAATAAAGGTTCACAGGGATGCCACACAAGAACCATGTTCGGTTCCCCAAAGAGCATATGTTCTTTAAAATAATACAGTTACTGCAAGAACATTTTTGAGGTCTTTAAGCAAATGTTAGCCAATGTTCTGAGAACGTTCCCTGTTAACTGGGTTTGAACCGCCTGCGTCTGAAAGTTCAGCATCATTCATCTAAAGAAAATGTTCTGGGCTTTACAGGAGAATCTCAGTTATTGGTTGTCCTTGTCAAGACTGGAGATAAAAAAAAGTTAGAATGACAATTGCATCCTGCTTAAGAGAAAATCCTTTTTTCCCGGGCGTGAGACGCCGGGGTGCCCTTGTCAGGAGTTTTCTCTGTGAATGTCACTTCTATTTAAATCTCAGCCGAGCTGCTGTTGATTATAACAGCTTCTCATCAAGGTGTTCATGGCTCCCAAACATCAGATCTCTACACAGATGCTGTTAGCTCAGTTTAATCCGCTGTCCTGCCAGATCCAATCGCCTCGCAATATCCTATTCCCTTTGATACATTAATGCATATATTATACTACA
This sequence comes from Ambastaia sidthimunki, assembly GCA_036877625.1. NCBI lineage: Eukaryota > Metazoa > Chordata > Actinopteri > Cypriniformes > Botiidae > Ambastaia > Ambastaia sidthimunki. The sequence goes on from JAZGTK010015763.1 coordinate 2,735, forward strand.
ATATATTTCATCCGATTTGCCTGGATATTACATTTAATGTAATACTGGCTGTCTGTTTTAATACCCTCCCTTTGGAAATCTGTATAGCATTAAAGCTGTTGTTCTGTTAAGCTATAGGACAATAGTATTGTTCAGTTTTAGGCGTGAAAGGTGTTTAAAAATGTGGTATTATCGTATCAAACATCGAGAAAACCTGTTATATAGCTTGAGTCATTTGACTACTTTTATGGTTTTCCTCTAACAGTGTTTTGGTTCTTGTAGAAGCTTGACAGTCATGAGCTGTTTTTGTACAGTATGTAAAACTGTTTGAAGATTGTTTGGAAATGCTTTTGTGTTTCATAACAGCATAACAGGGTTGAAATGATATGAGGGTGAGTCATCATGACAGAATTGTTATTATCTTTTAACAGACTGTTTATTTAAAACTACATACATCATGCAGTAGTGTATGCGTTGTTTAACAAGACACGAAATACAGTAGAATATGTCCAAACATGTTTGTCTGAGATCAGCTGTGTTTTGTATCCACAATGCAGAGCTCTGTTGAGCCCCTGTGTATCTCCAGAGCTGTTTCTCTGCTGAGGCAGTCCTTTAGGAAGCTGTTCTGTTGGTCTGTCCTTTCTCATTCATTCACACAGGTTACATACAATAACCCCACACGAATAAGGAAAAAGGCAGAGAATTGGAGGATTGGAAAATAAAGGCATGCAGCCATTTATTAGCATTCAAGCTTCTTATCAGAGTAGAAATCCGCTGGTGGCTCATCGGAGCTGCCTGCAAGCGCTTCCCAGACTCTTGGCTATTTTGGCGGAGAACACTTCAGTGTAATTGCCTTCCAACTGGGGCTGTATTTTGTTGCTGAGAAAATTGGAGCACATCGTAACCTTCTCCTGCTGCAAAGAGGTTTTCATTTCGCCCTAAACAAAAAGCCAGAGCGAGTGGCAAGCTTTAGGATGTAAATACCAGCTCTGTGTTTGAAGAGCCTCCTGCCATTTGGTGAGGGGAGATATTGAAAGTGCAGCGATTTGCCCTCTTTAAAATTGCAAGAGCAGTTTGTGTTTCACAGAATCTGTAAAAGTCAAGGACGAGTGAACGCTTCCTTCCTATTGAATTCATATCACCCTGGACGAGCGGGATTAAAATTGACATACTGGATTATTGTAGTGACTGTGTTGTAGAATTACGCTGCTGTCTCGTGTAGCTAACCGGAAATGTTCTCAGAATGTTCTCTCAAAGCTATCAAAAATTGTTCTTGCAGTAATGTTAGTAGAATATTTTTAAACTTTATATTTCATATCAAAAACATTATTCCTGAGCTGTTAGTTGAAGGTGTTTAAAACATTCGCTAACAATTCTTAAAACCAAGCATTAATGTTAATACAATTTCTAAAAAACTGGATGTTTTGAACATTCCTAAAACATTAACAAAAATGTTTTTGTTACTTAATGGAAACGTAGGGGAATGTTCTGGCAACCTAAAATTGTTAGCTGGGTTATAGAATATACAGTTTGACAAACACAGACGTTACGATTTTATCATACCTCTGTGTCAATGCCAGATAAAATCATCTTGAGACTCATCTTGGCAATGTATTAATTTGTTATCAACATGATTAGATGGTCATTTTATTTCCTGCAGGCTTAGCTTAGTGTTGTGGATTCTGATTATCTGCCTGAAACATGTATGAAATAAAGATCAGTTTTGTGATGGATTTCTGGTTAAAACCGTTTGGGAAGCTTTGACCACTTGTCAGATGGTCAGGCTACTAAACCAGCTGGCTGACAAATGAACGGAGGATTGGCCATGCTAGAAGACCAGGTAAACCAGTTAAGACCATGACTAGTTTTATTTGTTTGATCAAAGCAGGACAAAAATGCACTGTTTTGTGTTAAACTTCAGTTTGGCTAATAATAAACTTCCCCAAACAAACCTTAGATAAAGCAAGACTGTATTTGTTCACAATCTGACCCACTTTTTAGAGTTTTCGTAGTTTTAATGAATGACACACACTTTAGGCTCTAATTTAATGCTCAGATCCTGAACATGAGTATAATAGCACAGCCCAATAATTAAGTCTTTCTGTATGTGTGATTGGGCACCATTACAAATTTTGTAGAATTGTACGAGTGCTTCATCTATTGGGTGGCAATTTCCTGGGTAAGAGAAGAGAAACTGATTGATGGTTTGTTGTGGGAAAATAAGTGTGACCTCTTTCCCTTCAGCTAGAAGTGAGAAACAAACTTTAATCTTCAGCCAGTAAACATTCATCCTACCCTGGGTAGCATTTTTCTCTTGCTTTGTATCACCCTCTCCATGGTTTTGGCATTTCAGTCAGTTTAATTAACTGGGATTAGAAGCCATCACAGTGTCTTCTGAAGCTGTTTTATGAGTAACACGCTAAGAGGTCATCGGGGGTCCAACATGAAATAAAGACTCTTCACAGAGAGCTTTTTAACAAAACAAAAACGCAGTAAAGCTACTTATAAAGAAGTCTGAAGGCCACCTCATACATGTTTAATCTTTGAAGGATGCTGGTCCTTTTAATCTTTAGAGACGAAGCTTATAAACAGTTTTAGCTGTTTTCAGGTGAATGCTAATTCTTACTTAATGGGCATGCTGACGTTGTAACCATGGCATCAGGGTTTGGCTGGTTAATTAGCAAGGCCTTGTTAGCCCCTGGTGGTAGATGTTGTAACTACACTACCTGGTTCTAAAAAGCATCTTTGTTTATTGACAGATATTCAAAGTTAAGCAACACAAAAGTAATATATTGAATGTGTGCAGTTTATTTTTTTTGGAGATATCCTAAAAACATGAATTAGTGTTTGTTTGGGGGGGGTTAGTGCAGTCAGGGGGGCTTAACAAACTTCCAAGAGGGCCTCAAGATGACGTAAAATTATAAAAAATAATTATTATAAAGCATCAAAACGTTTCTGTGTAGTTCATTTGGTAGAGCATTGCATTAGCAGCGCAAAACATTGTGGGTTCGATTCCCAGGGACAGGTGTACTTAGAAATATCTTAAATTTTGTACTATATTTTATGTGATTGGGTATTTTTATAACAAATATAAATTTTTCTAGTTAATCAGCCTGTAAAGTGTGTTTTATAATGTCAGATGGAGTTTTATCACAATACTTCTTAATCCCATCATAATTCCTGTTCATATTAATAGCTCACTATGAATAGCCGCGCAGACGTGTGTTTTGGATTCATTACACATATTTGCTCTCACCATATGTTTGGTGTACAGACGCCACAAGCTGTGAAACATGTACACGTCACTCACAGCCAGCATTCAGAAGCTTTATTAGTCTGTGAATGTGAAGGATAGAAGTCAGAAATAATTCACCTAAAAGTAGGACATTGCTGGAAGTCATAAATTCACGTTTTTCTTTCATCTGTGATGGATGATGTTGTTTAAAGTGCCTCGAAGATGAAGAGCGTGTAGATTTTATTCCTGTTTTTTTCTTGATTTTTCTCATAACTGTTAAAGCGGCTGGGAACATTTCTGCATTTCTCGTTGGTTTTGCTGAACGTCCTCAGACCATTTGGCCGGTATTAAAGGGATCGTTTAGCCAAAAATAAATATTCTGTAATTATTCACTCGTGTCTCGTGTGCTTTTATCCAAGGAGCACAAAAGGAGGTTTTGTGAATAACCACACAGCTTTGTTCATAATGACCACCTCTGTCAAACTCTGAAAAAATACCACTGTATGAATTTGGAAAAACACGGGGGGTGAGCAAATAATGAAAGCTTTTTATTTTTAGGTGAACTGTCCCTTTAAAGTTAACCTTGCAAGTAATTCCTGAGAAGTGTTTTAGATTATGATGGCTGTGAATTAGATGTTCCTGTAGCACAAACTGGTAGATCGTGGTGTGAGCAGAGTAAAGGTTTGATTTCCATTAATAAAATGTATATCTTGAATACGTTTTGGATAAAGGTGTCTGCCACATGCATAAATGTAAATGAATTATTGACGTGAATATAAAAATTAGACCCGTGAATATTGACTAATTAATCTACTAATTACAGATATTTAAACTGATCTTCTGATATGTACAGCATGCAAATCAAATTTTCAGAATTGAGTCTGTGAGCCGTTTGAGTTTGGGGAGAGTGACAATGTCTCAGCATAATGTCAGTGGTGATATAAAGGGTGTGATGAGACTTTTCTTTCGAACAGATCGAGGAGCAGAAAACACTGTTATCAAAAATAACTCTGCAGATGTCTGAGAGAAATATCGCCAAGATGTAGCGCACACATGGTCTCTCCACATGTGACGAAAGTCTCTGAGCTTCCCTTCTTTTTTTCTGTCGTTTTTCACATTCGTCTATTTCTGGTAGCTGCTGTTTGTTATTTGTATTACCACCTGCGAAGGCTTTTATTAGCTCCCATCTGCATCCCATCTCATGTTCTCGGCAGCCATCCACTCCTAAAGACCTCCATACAGCAGAAGCCCTGAATCAAAAGACCAGCAGGACAAAAGAAACCTGAAATTGCTAACACTCATTCTAACATCTTAGAACCATAAGAGGTTTTCCATGGCCTTCGTCATTTCGAAAGAAGCAACACAACAGGCATCAAATATAGATTTCTGTTTTCTTTGTCTGTGAGGGCAATTTTGAAAACAAAAAGCAATCAATAATTATCAAAAAAGAACTGGGACAAAACTGTTTTTCAAAAAGCGCATTTCAGCAGAGACGCATTTCCGTTCTGCTTTCGAGATGAAACATGTTTTTGTTTTGCATTGTAGGTCTGCGCCGGAGTTACTCGTGCAGCGTTTGTAACGTGGTCCTCAACTCCATCGAGCAGTATCACGCACATCTCCAGGGTTCCAAACACCAAAATAAGTGAGTGAACTAAACTGTTTTCTTCTTTACACTCTTCCAAGAGGAACATTTTATGCTCTTTTAACGTTCTTCAAACTCTGTATCAGCTTTGTGTGCATTTAAAATATCAACTTTGGTTCAGATGTTTCTGCTACCCCTTGGAAGAAAATAAAGACACATGAGATATGTTGTAAGACTTGAGTATAAAACTATAAAATTAAAGGTGCATGATGCAGGGTTTTCAGTTACTGTTTGTAAACAACTTTCAATCTTGGCCCCTCCTCCCAGAAGCCACGCCCCCTCCGCATCATTATTGGCTGGGGTCTATACACCCACTGGGGCCACTGACATGTGATTGTAGACTTTGCATTTTGGCACATCTGAGCACTGTTTGAGATCTTCTAAGATATCCTCTAAAAGTGTAGACACCTGAAGTCTTCTTCTGAGGAGAAAGCAGCACCATGGACCAGTAGCTGACCATCTTAAAGTTAATGTTTTTACCTTCTGAACAGGTTTCACATAGCGTGCTGTTCTGTATTCTGTATATCGCACAATAACTCTGGTAAGCAAGCAATGCCACCTGCCAGTACTTAGAAACAATTAAAGTGTCTGTTTGTTTTCCTCCGCCAGAGTCCCCTGCGCATCACACGCTTGAGATTAGTTGATCCGTCGCCCTGTTTGCTTCCAAATCCCCCCCCAACCAACCCTGGTGGAACATGCCCATCAACTCAGTAATGAAATTAATATGATTCAGAGCAACAGAGAGGAGTCGAGGTAGAGGAATCCCTGCTGTGTCCACTGACACATGAGGTTGACACAACCAAACTCATCCTCATTAAAAGGAAATGTCTGGCTGGCCTGATTCTGTGAGCTACGTGAGGCAGCTACAACAGTAGCTCTTAAAGGTACGGTAGGCACTTTCTGAGAGGCTAACGATAGCAACCTAGCTTTGAAAGCATAAGCCAGCTAACAGGGAACATTCTCAGAACATTGGCTAAGGTTCTGTAAAAGTTCTCGCCAAGTTATCAAAAACATTGTTGGAGTAACATTAATAAAATGTTTTTTGACCTTATTTTTAATGTTTGATATAGCAAAAACATATTCTCATAAGTAGTTAGTGGAGCATTTTAAAAATGTAACGGCATTAAAAAAGTTTGAATAACATTCAAGCAATAAGGGTAATACAATGTCTAAAAACTGTTTCTGGAAAAGATCGCCTACACTGCCTTTAATTGCTCTTCACAATAAAGCAATTGATTAGCATGCCAGCAGACTCAGACTGCAGCTGAAAGCCAAATGACTGCTCAGCTACAATCATTAATTGTAATCAGAGCTACATCCTCTCTTACGAGGAATTACTGACGGTCAGGAAGTGCATTGATTAGACAGGATGTTTCGCTGTCGTGTGGCTGCTGTGTGTTTCTGTGTATTCTTATCAAGAAAAGGAAAGGAAACCTAATGGTCTGGTTTGCATTTGCACAGCATTTAGGTTTTTTTTGGCTTGTAATAACCCGGCATTAAGATGGCTTGGATGTTGTTAGTTGTGGGTGGACAGGCTTTACAATCTATGCTGAACACAATCTGTTTCTTACTACACACATTGGGATCCTTGCCGTTATATATACTACTCTCTCTCTCTCTCCCCTTCTCTCTGTGTGTGTGTGTGTGTGTATATATATGTGTTACAGACACACACATATATGTTTGTATGTATGCGTATATGTGTGTGTAAATATATGTATACACACACACACACAAAAACGCATACATACAAACATACATACATATACATATGTGTGTGTGTGTAGCTTCAGTGCAGTTTTTTTATTTTATCGTTGTAGTGTGGCTAACTACTTTTTTAAATGGGTAGCTTGACTGTAGTCTTGCTAGCGTCCCCTAAATGCTGCATGCATTGGCCTTCATAGGAGTGGAACACAAACGACACACAGCCGAGGAATTGCAGGGGCCCAACCCTCTCATGTTGAGAGACACACACTCTAATCAGAGGGACTCCAGGGACCCGTCCTTCTCACACTGAGAGACGCACAAACACACACACACACTCATCAGACGCACTCTGGGGCCGGCCCCTCTCATACTGAGACAGACACACTTTAATCAGAGAAACTCCAGGGCCCGTTCCTCTCACACAGCTACTCAGCAGGTTGGCAAATGGGGTGTAATATCTGCCAGGGTGTTTTCATCATGTAGGGCAGCAACCAGAAAACACCTGATTTCATTTCAAATGGCCAAATGAAAATCCTTCAACTGCATAAGAACAGCATGCTGGGAGATATTGTCCCAGCCCAGCTAACGGTGAACATTCTCAGAACGCTGGCTAACATTCTCTCAAAGTTATCAAAAGTTCTTGCAGTAGTGTTATTAAAACGATTTTAGAACATTTATATGTCATATCAAAAATGATGGTATTAAGTTGTTAGTGGAACATTACATTTATTTTTTTTTAAAGCAAAAATTACAGAAAATTGTAAATGTTATTTAGTCACCCGCATATTGGTATGCAAGAATATAAAAGGAGATTTTTGGCACAACTGTTATATTTGAATTTTTAATTTGAAGTATGACTTCAAATTATGACTTTTGGGTGACCTGTCTCTTTAAGGCTGTTGCTAACCTTTACAACCTACTTTTTTATATAGTTTTTTAGATACCAAACAAAGACTGTAGCTATAAACTGGAGAGATTACATAGCAGGGCAATTTCTGTGTTGAGTTTTCTCTGTTCCCTTAGTTCTCTGAACATCTTGTGCCTGTAGGACTTTCCATTGCGTCGTGTTATCATCTAATGATGTCCATCACGCGACTCTTCAGAGAATTAAAGCAGTAAAATCATTATCAAAATTACCGAGATCATCAGCAAACTCTCATGGTAAATTTGTCAAATGAGCAATACAGGAAGAAAAACACACTGAAGAAAGTATTTAAAACAAACTAGCTTGTACTTTTATGACACAGATAGAAACATTCGAAAGAATCAGTGTTTAACATACAGTCATAAAGCCGTTTTCCACGTCATTAAATCAGAAGAACATTCAGCCCGAAGGAACTGCAGTTAATGTGAAGGAAATTGATTTTTGAAGACCAGAAAAGATCATGATGAGTATTTGAAAATAAGTCATTAATGATTCATGAATTTCCATTCAGCTGTGCCGGCTGGTTGGAGCGGGCAGAGAAGCTCCGAGTGGATTTTAAAAAGCGATTCGAGCGTCTTCCACAATGGACAAAAACCTATATCAACATGAAGGGTTCTATAGCTTCTTTAATACACTTTTAGGTGCTCTAAGTGCCTGTCACCAGAAATACCCGTTGGATTTAAAGTAGACATTACTGCCAGCTGATTTATGGTGAAGCACGTAGAGTTGGACACCAGTGTGACGTCTAAACACCGCGAGATACTCCTTACTCTTACTCTGCACTTTGTTGATGCATGATGACTTCAGAGATGTTTCTGTCTTTTGCCCATTTTTTCCACAGTTCAGTCTCATCTTACACAGTCAAGCGTTCCGTGAAAAATAGCAATGACAGTCCAGACTCTGACGGCTGTAATTATCTATCTGAAGAACGAGAAGAGAACGGCTTTAGGGGCGGAGAGAAAGCTGTCACATACTCTGACACCCCCTGCTGCAGCCCGGATGTGGAATTAGCTCTCCAGTTGACGTTAAAGGAATCACAAAAAATTCTGTCATCTGCTTACCCTCAGGTTGACTTTCTTACTTTGAACGGAAAGAAAAATATAATGTATTCATGAGTAAATCGCTAAAATCGTATGGACCGCTATTATTTTTTTATGGTGCTGTATGTTCTTCAGAATGTACTCAGTGGTGTTCCATAATAAGTAGTTTGTAGTAATTATCTCTGATTTGGAACAACGTAAGGGTTAATTATTTTATTTTAGGTGAACTGTTACTTTAAATCTGTGGTTCTGAAATTTTTCGTCCACCGTTACCCACAACAAAACTCAAACCCCTCACGCACCCAATTTCTACACGGTAAAAAATTCTAGAGTTTGGCATGACTAGAGAAATATATATTGGTTATAAAAATAAGAAATATCTTGATTTATTTAGTAGCTTTAGTTTGTTTTAATGGTGCTTTTGTCTTATTTTAAATCATTTTTAGTCACTTCGAGACCTCTGAAGGTTTGAGAAGGCCTCCCAGACGGCCTCTGGTTGGGAGACTCTGCGGTGTAGTGGAGTTTTCTTGGCCTCTTTGACGTTACAATTTGACGTCAAATTTAGTGGTGAAAAAACTGCTGCTCTCATTAGGAAAGAAGTAATTGTCCAGTAATCGACCTTCATCGTCCTGCGTTTCAGGTGGCAGAAGGTGGATTTTCAGCTCAGCACATTAAACCATCAGCTTCTCTTCTGCATGAGCAGCGATTAGCCCGTTTTGCCGCTATCAGAGTTCAGTTTCAAGGTGACAGAGTTAAAGAAGCTTTCACACACGCGACAAACCGTCTGGAAGTCATTCATTTTCAATGAGAGCAATTTCTGGTGACACGAGCGACAGCATCCGTTGGCAAAGAGCGTGTGCGAGTTCAGTCATGCGACAAAGTTGAGAAATGTTTGTGGATTATATCAACATGCAAGAATATAACGGAAAAACGCAAGAGATGTTGGATTCATGCATTGATAATCACTCAACTTCTTCATGAATTTATTATGCCAGTTTGTTTAAACGTTTCCCCTCAAGAATGATCTTTTATAACAGCAAGCAAATTAATTCAAAAGTTACTTTAGAATGATGTGTTTCACCAGCAGTACAGCCCGTTTGTGTTGTGATCAGTTTCAGAAGCTAAGACCTGCAGACCAACAATAACAATAGAATAGAATAGAATAGAATAGAATAGAATACTTTATTGTCATTGCACGGTTGTACAATGAAATTAAGCACTCATCTCAGTAGTGCACATTTATTAGAAACACATACAAACACATAGAATGAGGCCACATGTAAACAAATATGTTTATAGGGCATTTAAATGTGGTCCATTTTTATGTCTAGAAGTGTAAAAATAAAAAGAAAGAAAATGGGTATGTGAAAATGTAAAAATATGTCATAATAATAATAAATACAAAATAGAAATAGTTTGTAAAACTGAAATTATTGTGCTGCATCCTGTAGCTTATGTTACGAACAGTGTTTGATCCCCAACATTATTGCAGACAGTGCTGGAGGTCACTCATCCTGTTGGTCATACGTAGTGGACGTTTCTTTTCCCAGGTGCCTTATTGCAATAAAATTACTGTATATGTCCTGTACAATGTTCAAGCACCCAGATCTGTACATATTCCCTTTTAAGTGTAACACATTAACTTGTGGGATGTAGTGAGGATTGTTTAATTTATAACCCAATTAGTAGCTTCCATTTAAAAGTGTCTTTTTGGTACACATTTAGCATACGCCAAATTTGGGGACAGTGATATGGATAATCGGAGATAATGAGCACCAGGATTCAAGCTGTGCTCT
>JAZGTK010015764.1:0-13056 GCA_036877625.1 Ambastaia sidthimunki
GGCGAGAAACTTAGCAGCTGATACAGAGTAACAGTCTCTCTCTCTCAAGACTCTGCGCTGACTCAACATCATGTGGTTACAGGGTATCAAGTACCTGTGAGGAGGAAGACAGGCCACTTTTATTGCCATTTAGGACACTTTAGGTAGCAACACTTAAAGGGAAATTCACGTGTTACAATAGACTATGCCTGTGTTTGGCACTATCTTATGCTTTAACCAGTGTCTTCAGAACTTCAAATAAATGAATAAACAAACAACCATAAAGAATCTATGGAAGTCCACTCACTTGAAAATCAACTGGAGCATGACATCCTCACAATACAGGCCAATGAGAGTGCGGAACAGAGCCAGCGACACAGTGCCAAGCTGGAACAAAGTAGCCAATAAGAACACAGCAAAAATTTATTTTTTTCCTTAAAACAAAATAAATTTACCTAAAAAGCAGCATTGCCTAAAATAAATAAATAAATAAAAATAAATAAATAAATAGCCTTGTTGTCAACAAATGATTTTTTTTTATTTTAAGAGTATTTTATTGGCAGATTTTTTTCATTGTTTTTTAATCGTTACAAGCAAGTAACAAAATCTGACGGTGCAACAGAACAAAGTAAATATACATCATACACATGCGTAAATCGGTTAAACAACTGGTTTAAAGCACTGGTTTAATATATCAGAAGAAACCTGTAGAATGTGACCGTTTGATAAGTAAGACAGATTGGATTACCTGAAAGGGAGTATTGATACGGCTAACCAGTGTGTCCAAAATGTGTACGTTGTCATGGCGATGGAGGAGGATGAAGCTGAGAAAGGTGTGCAGTAGGGCGGGTTCAGACACACTCCTTATGAAAAGGTCCAAGTATGCTGTGGTAGTCATCACCTCTTCAAGTGTTAACTGCAAAAGATTAGGTCGCTTAAAGGTTGCTTAAAGATTTCATTAAACTGCACTTGTGTAAAACAGATTAGAAGCTAATGGAACAAAATTAAAAGACATAAATTAGGTTTCTGAGGTTTAGTTAGTGAAGATTGTAAGGTAGGGTTAGATTTAGACAACATAAAAAGACCCACCTTGTGTAATGCTGGTGCTAAAACAGGTACCAGAAACCCATTATGGATGTAGCCCACCAGCTGGTCTCTGATAGAAAGATGAGCCACCTGAACACAAAAAGAAACTAATATTACAAATGCTCACTAAATTGACTTTTACTCCATATCTGTTGGGCAGACATAAAGATAATGGCAAGAAAATAATGTTTATTTAAAACTCAACCTTTGTCTATGAGAAAGATTGTGTCTGATTGTACAGACATTGACATTTTACAGTACATTTTAACCACAGCCATTACATTACATTTTGCATACATTTTTATCCAAAGCGTTACATTACATTCAAGTTATACATTTTATCAGTGTGTTCCCCGTGTGTGGGATTTGAACCCACAACCTTTGCACTGCTAACGCAATGCTCTACCAGTTGAGCTACATGTGCACATGGATGTCCATGTTGAAGTTAATTTAGGCATTGGTCCACACCTGTATGACAGCGTTGCAGAACTCCAGGGAGTTCAGAAACTGAACTAGAGCAGGAAGTTTCTGCCAGTCATCACGATGCAGACAGTGCCATTCCTCACTGGGCACATCCAGCTTAGTGGGCAAAGAGGAGTAAAGACCACTCAGACCTGTGGCCAAAACCTTAAAAAAAAATACAGGAGGATTACATGCGATTCTCTACATTATACATCCTATATAATTACAAACGGATTAACTGAGCTCAACCTGACATTGCTAACAGCATATAAAACTAATATAAAGTTTCTATATTATTAACTTATTAGCTGTAATGTTAATGTGTTGGTGCCTGTCTGCAAGTGTCTTTAGCTACAGAGCAGTGATGTCTAATGATCCATGATTTTAAGTTACTTACAGCTTTCACATTTGCTTGATATAAGGAAAATGTAACTAGACACTAACCTAACTTCCACAAATACACCACAACACTGGAGGGTTTCTTTAATATGGAAATATTAACATTCAACTTGCTGCTCCAAAGAGTTACTGGACAAAATGTATTATATATAACTTCTAATTCACATTTGTTTTGTAGAACATTCATAATTTATACATAACTGACAAAAATGTAGTTTTTTTTTCTTGTTAAGGACTTATTAATCCTAGTTTTAATATGAAAGACAACGGCTAATATTTATTATTGTATTTTTTAATACAGTAATAAAATGTCCATGTGAGGTCATGTCTGCGGCCATTTAAGGGTGATGTCATTTTAATAAGAATGTTGCTCATGCGCGCTGTCAAAGATTATGCAATTATCTCTAATGCCTTTATATAAGAGGGGCCCAGTGTGGCAGATCTTTGAAAGAAAAGCCTGTTAATATTCAGAAACAATAGCACTCTTGTTGTATTATTTTACTCATTTACCAGTGAGAATAATACACTTTTGTATGGTTATGGGTGTTCTGTTTGCTTCATTGACTGCGGTGTGACTCAAAAATGGTTGTAACATCATTTAAAAGACTTAATGCTCAATAAAACATATTGGGGCCCAGTCATAAGTATTTTTTGCATTGCTGCTAGTTCTTATGATGATGACAATGTAATAAGTGTACATTTAAGTTCTTATTACATTAAGTTGTCTTAATGTCACTGTTTGTATGAACATTAGTTTTAATAGTGTTATGGGATTAATTGTGCATTTAAAGAAAATGAAATCATAAAATTAGATTGTTGTGGCTTTTAGTCTGTGTGTTTGTGTACTAAACGTTGGCATATCACTTTTAGCAGACATGTTTAAAATTGACAGATTTCTCTTCTGAAAAAAAAACTGATTAAAAATATTGATGACTCATCCTGCACTACACAGATCTGTGTCCAATCAGATGCTTAGAATAGGAATGTAGGTAGCATTAGGGAGAGGAAAAATACAGTGGAAAGAAAAAAAATTAATGCTGTGACCAATCAATCAGTGTAACTAACCAGCCAAACAGTGTAACTCCTCTTAATGCATTAAACCACGGGAAGCGCTACAGTCCCTAATTAAATGTTTATTTAGGTAATGCACTGCATTAAATACACCTTAGTACAGCAGAAACTGAAATTCTGTCCAATAAAGCTTAAAGGAATTTTCCTTTTTAATACAATTTAAGTGCTTAAACAGCCCTTGTGGCAAAATGTTGATTACAAAAAAATTCAACTTCTCTCTCATTAATAAATAAAATTATATTTTAATGGTTATGGACTGGCACATTTACTGCCATTTTTCCAATATTAATGCCTTACTGTAACCATGATTTTTGCTTTTGTATATAAGCAAGGGACGAGAAATAATTTTTGCGCTCATCATGATTACACTAGAAGTGTTCCAGGAACATTCCTTTAAAGACCTTAATTTCTTTAAAGACCAGGAAACAGTACAGGAAAACAGAAAGACCCACACTAACAAACTCATACCGGACAGAAGTAGGTGTTTTCTGCGATGTGTTTGGCCACAACATGGTTTTCAGCAGAAAGTGCCATGATGAGCAGAAGAGCATCTCTGGCCTGCTGTCCGACTGACCCCTCCCTGTGTATGAAAGGAATGAGCAGGGAGAAGATGAGGAAATTAGCAGCTCCCTGGTCCTCGCTTGTGTGGAAAAACAGCTCCAGGACAGACGGATCTTTAGCGAGAACGCTGCACAGCTGGTTCAGAAGCAGCACCAGCTCTGTTTCCACAGCAGAAGACGTTGGACCTGACGGGGAACCAGAGCAAGATGACAGGAGCATCATTAAGGGCCTGAGCACGGGTTTATGATGGAGCAACGGCTGCCTGGCTTGTCCGATCAGCATCTCGTACATCTTCAGCTGCTCCAGTTTCATATCATCTGTGAATTCTCTCCTCAAGCTCCAGATGAACAGTCTCTCCAACACGTTTTCCATTACCACAAACTCCAGAATGGGACCCATGGCTCCACTCTGACCACACTCCTCTTCCATGAGGAGGAAGAGCATGTGCTCTACGTAGTTCTGCACGGCACTGGCCTCGTCACCAGGGATTGGGCCGAACCGGAGGCCGCCCAGTCCTCCACCCCCACCGAGACCTCCACCCAGGACGCCCAGATGACTGCGTAAGGGCTCGTGCTTCTCTAGAATTTTCACCACCTGATGAAGGTCCAGAGATCAGAGGTCATTCACACTGGAGGGTTTCAGTTTGATCCAAATATTCAATATAGAAAACATAAAAAAAACCTTAAGCTGCCATATTGTTTTACATGATATCACATGAAATCAAATGAAAGTCAGTAACTTTCGAAACACTGTTATTTGTAGAGATTCCTGAAGAAGTGAGTAGTTTTTTAAGGTCTTATATAAGGCTACAATGCCTGTTCGGTCATGATGTGAGCAAAGGATTTAATAAGAAAGTTTCATATATAGCTATTTATTCCCATTTCAGCATTATTTTAGTAAACCACAATGAAGTAGTGCTATGAATCAGTAATCGATACCTCGTCTATTTTATGCAAAGTAGCTCAAAATAAGGCGAGAGCTGCGATAAACCAGATCAAAGGAAACAATGAGCTCTTTGTTCTGGTGCTGCTCTGTTATCTGAGCAACAAACTCCCAGTCAGGTGTGTCACATTAACACTGGCTTTATTAACAAAGTAAAGGAATGACCTGAGGGCTTCAGGAAAATAAAGTGCGAGCAAGGTCAAATGGAATATTGCTCTAAGCAAAGTATATCGTTCATAAATGCAAAATAAGGAGGAAGAGGAAGTAGGAGTGGAAACTGAAACAGTGGTTAACTAACTAGCAACCGAGTGCCAAACTATTCTCATATTCCAATATGGAATTACCAATCATACTTGTTTTCTTTTGGAAAAGCATCCCAAAGTCTGTCTTAAGGGCCTAAACTGTTTGCAAGCTGTATCTAAACAATGCTTTTCTATGTTCTGACACCTTCTGTTGGATCAACAGGTTCCAAAAACAGTGTTTGGTCTTTTTTACAGGGTAACATCAGAACAGAATAGTTTGTTCAAGGACTTGTTCAGGATTTTCAGTTTAATAAAATAACTAATTTTGATTATAACCTTGAACCTATAATCCTCAAACCAGATAACAAGCCTAATTTAGGCTAAATCTGATGAACTATTATCTATTCTTTCATCTTTTTTAATTGTGTAAATGTTTATTTAATCTTAATGCTTGTTTAATGTTTATTTATAGAAAATAACGCAAATAAGGATTTTGATGTAACGTTAATTTTTTTATAATATTGCACAATTTGTCAACTTAGATCAAACATAGATAAAAATAGAAAATATAACTATATAATATTTGGTTTGATCTAATCGGGTGGATAAACCCCATTTTCACAAGATCATAGATAAGCACTCCTAAATTTTAATAAACTGACCCATTAATTTTAGACCCATTTTGTAGTTTGTAAAAAGTGTCATAAACCACATTAAATACTTTTAAATTATGTTTGTGTTCTGAAATATACAACAAATATGTAAAAATAATAGGCAGGGGTAGAGAAGATGTAGCTGATAGAGTTGTTGCCATTTTTATATCTTAATTAATCACGCCAACCGAATACATACACTTTTCTGAGAGTTATGTCTGAAACTTTGTCTGTTAGAAAATAATTCTCACATGGAAAAGACCACTAAACTCATTCTTAGTTTTGTTTTGTTTTTTCGGCAACATTTGCATAATAATCTAAAAACAGCAAATGGAGAGACAACATTTTGGAGGGAAAATATCAGGTACCTGTGCCCAGTGGTTCTTGAACACAATCATGCATGTTTCAGGGTCGACATCCTTCAGGACCAGAGTCTGGCCACCTCGATTTCCATTGGCAACCATAAATGCCATCGTTGTACCCACAGCAGGACTAAACCATAATGTTCAGGTTGAAGGGGGACCAAATGTGGTTAACTGTACCATACCATTAGACAGTGAAGACCTGCAGATGATTAAACACAGAAGAGACCAATCAGAAAACAGCTTGCCAAAAACAAACATAAAATTGTACTGTACCAATTGTGAACTGAAAAGAAACCTAGCTCTTCCAATAGCTTCTGTACATCATTTCACACCAGCTAAACTGAGATTTCTTGCGAGAAGCTATACTGCACAACCAAACATAGATAGTAACATAGCACTGCATTATCTCCAGAAAAACAAAGCCTCTGGTTTGAAGGATTACAAGGAAGATTTATCTGCCCTCCACCAGCCCATGTTCAAGGTATTTCCCCCTTATCAACAATAAGGTCAGACACAATGTCAAAAGGACATTATGTTGCTCACAGTGAGAAGGACATTATGTCGCTCATAGTAAGATGCTAATTACTAGCATGTGGATGTGAGCTTTGTATATAATATTCACCGTTATGTAATTTTATATGTTACTACTACATAAACTACAGTTCATGAAAAACTAATGTAGCAGTACAGCAAAGTCTGATCTTATGCTGAGCTATTTTTAATCAAATCAATAAACATACACATAGCCAGAAGCGTATTTGCTTCATCCAAATGCCAAATGATTATGGATGGATACAAGGAAGCTCTTAGCCTCTAGTTAAATAAAATATGTGGGAGAATTATACATGGTTTCTATATGAGGGTGGGTGTTTTCTAAAAAATGAGTACCAGTATAAACAGTAGTATTCTTCTCAAACCATGTGGTCTGGTGTCTCATTTTTATCTACATGCTAAGATAAAGCATATTTGATGATCACACACACTTACAGAAGGAAAGTAAGTGCCATTTAGCTGAAGTGTGTAATTTTTTCTTCTGTTTTTCTTTTTCTTTAGATCAAGCCCAAAATAGCAACACAAGTTTAGGTAATGGCTTTGGGGATTCCGTTTGGCTGACCAATAAAACATGAGGGGAGTGTTTG
Organism: Ambastaia sidthimunki; assembly: GCA_036877625.1. Lineage (NCBI taxonomy): Eukaryota > Metazoa > Chordata > Actinopteri > Cypriniformes > Botiidae > Ambastaia > Ambastaia sidthimunki. Next base: position 6,900 of record JAZGTK010015764.1, read on the forward strand.
GAAAATTTTTACAATTCAGTTTAGAGCCACTAATGATACAGAAAACCCTCAGATATCTAATAATGACAACCAACAATAAAAATATACTTCAGGAAAGTTCAGCTACACCACTGTAAACTTTTCCCATTTTTCTTCCATCTACAACATCTTCCATGTTTTGCTGAGAGGGACAGTAGTAGCACGATTACACATACATTTCTTCCACAAACATCTAATACTGACATCTAATACTGTCTCCCTTAAAATTAATACTGTCTCCCTTAAAACCATTACCTTAAAGGGGTGCATCACACAACACAACTGCAAACTTTCAATGTGAAGCACACAATATTAACCAACCAATCAGTGAAGACAGACAGTTACACACGTCTGAACTCAATGAGGCAGTCATTGCAAAAAGTACTAACTGAAAGAAAACATGATGTGTTTTAGTTACATATGGGGCAGTCCACACTTGCACAGAAACCAGAATGAATTTCCACCTACCTCATCCAGACTTCTTCTGAAAGCCGTATATTGTAAACTGGAGAACATCGGCGTCTTCCAAGAGTTAAGGAGCTCTTGTGAAATACACAGAATTAGATCCAGTCACAGGGAGGTCTGCAGGGATGACAACAGAGGAAGGAGAACAGTTTAGCTTAGCATGTGAGTGATAAGGGCAAGAAGAGGCAAGGAAATGACTAGATGGATCTGAGCAGTAAGAAAGAGATTGAAATACTGTATATGCTGCAGATAAGCAGGAATAAGCAGGAGGAAGTTATGGAGAAAGGAGCTGGCAATACAGAAATGTGGGGGTATATAACGTTTAGCATTAAAGGGGTCCTTTTAGTTAGTGTGTAATGTTGCTGTTTGAGCATAAACAATATCTGTCAAATGACTCAAAGTAGTTCAAAGTGCATTGCATAGGGAGATATTTTCTTTAACCGAAATCGCTACAATAAATGGCTGAAAGGAACTACAAGGCGCCGTTTTCTGGTTTTTATGATGTCATGATGCTCAGAATTTGAATAAACTCCGCCCCTCTGTGTCAACTTATGGCAATGCGCACAAGGCAGGTAGCCGATTACAACAAACACTGGGCCAGCTAACCAATCTGAGCCCACAGTGTAATTCTGAAGGAGGGACTTAGAAAAACACTTAGTAATTTTTAGAATTACTTAGTAATTCTGAAGGAGGGAGATAGAAAAACATCACGGCAGAGTTTTGAACTTCCTACAGTACTTACAGCAAGAAAAATCTTCGTAGATCTCAATTGCTTTGTTATGTCTTAAGCTCACTTGAATTTGTTCTAGGTCATTAGACATGATATTATGGTGATTTGGAGGCCCATCTGAAACCAGTTTCCTAAGGAAACAGTCTCCTGTACAAACACTGCCTGTGAAGTCATTGACAAACTAGGCAGCAAGGCAGCTGCGTTTGGTTTTGAACACAGCCTGTGTGTTTACAGTATGCAGCTGACTAAGAAGATTACCCACATACCTCAGCTGTGCTCAAGTTCTCTAACAATGATTCAGTGTGTGTCCATGACCAGTGCGACTGTTGAGCATATGGAGCTGAATTAGTGACTATACAGATAATGTTACACCACATGTCCAATGTTTCTATAGAAACTGCCATTTACTGATTCAGCCGACTACACAATTGCATACAGATACACTTTTTTAATGCTGAGTTGAATGTGACTTATTTAAAGTTTTTGACTTTAGTTCAACTTCCCTTTTCACATTGTCAAATTGAGGCCACCTTGGACGCTTGTTGAGGACCTCTAGCTGACCCCGCCTCCCTGATTGAGACTTCTAAGAAAGTCCATATGAAACACGGCTTAAGAAATTGACAGTTTTTTTAAGTGACCCCAAAACACACAAACTCATTAATCAAAGTAAAGATGGGACATTGAAACGTTCTAGAGAACAAACTAAGGAAAACCGAATTCTTAATCTTGTTCTATTTCCTGAAAGAGATCAGAGGAGATACTGTTACAAAACTGGTACTGGGTTCTACAAAGACATTTACTAAATGGTCTTCCTGACTGAGCAGAGATGTCTTATCTTAATAATGGTCTGACATCAAACTGTGTCAAAGAATGAAGCCAGTAAGCAAACACACTGTCTACTTTAATTAGATAACTGCTGTTAATGTAGAGTCATTAAGTCAATTCCATTAATTTAATTTTAAATTAACTTTCAAGTTCCTGGAAAATTTCAAACCACAAAAAAAGATCTTTAAGGGAAAGACAGAATCCAAGCAGTTTCCCACATTTAAATGAATATTCACACCAAACAAACAGATAATCCTTCATCTACATTTCTGCCATCTTAATTTCATCTGATGAATTAAAGCCCTTTATATCTTAATATATTTGTCTGTAAACACCCACTGAGCAAAATAAAGGTGCCTGTGGCAAGAAACCATAACTCCCTTTTTTGTCAGCTGTCTTCATCTTTACAGTGTCAATGCTTGTCAAAAGTCACATTACATTTCTGAGATATTAACTTAACAGAACAAAACATGTCACCATTAATTTTACATGACAAACTGTAATAACAATGAAATGTATTTAAAATTCTAGTTGAACAGCACCCTTCAGAAAATATACTAAGGAAAGGAACCTCCATAACATTTTAATTAAAAGATGCAATTCTGTTGAAAACCATACCAGAGATGTTGAAAACCATACCAGACATCAGTCCATTCTTCTTGTATGGGAAGTGTTTGCAAATCTAGGAAGGCAATTTGCAATTGTTAAAGGTAGTGTAGGCAATTTCAGAGAGGCTAGCAATAGCAAGCTAGTTTTCAAAGTTCCCACCCTCCCGTGCTCTCCAAATTCACACCTTCTCCAACACATGAACGCATACATAGTTTGTCATGCAAGCAGGACATCCTACCATTGCATTCAGTCCAAAACAAGCCTTAAAAGCCTACACTGCCTTTAGGATAAAGTGTTGTTTCTATTATGACACTCAAGTAACATTCCATACTGTTTCTGGGACAACCGTCAAACTGGGATGTTTTTGTGAGAGAGAACAGGTGATGGCCAAACTACTGACTACTGACTGTGTATTTACACACAAGGAGAGGATAATCTGGCTCAGATTAAAGGAAAATTGACTGGCTCACTGTATGACTGCGCCACATGTTCTGTAAACAAAGTAATTCTGTATAAATATAATATATATTGCGTATTATATATATATATAAATATAAATAAACACACACACACACACACACACTCTGGCAGCTCCAGCTGCCTCAGCGCTTGTCTGACACATTCTATGAAGCAGGTTTACACTGTCCTGCTACACCACAACTGACAAAACAGGTTCCTTGTGTTTGTAGCCACACCAAAATTCACAAGACCTCATGGGAGAAAAACACTTTTAAAGTTTAACAACTGACAAGGGCTAGAGCTTTCTTATTTTACATGTTCATCATTTCAAAAAGTAACATGATAGCGGTCAGGGTCAGAATATTTGTTTGGAGTCCCTTTGTAAATTACTCTTTTGAGAATGGGTTGGGTTTCGTGCCCTGCAAGCCAAAGGGAGTGTCACACTGAAGGGAGAGGTTGAGCGAGACAGAAACATAGCAAGCAAGCCTGTCCCACCCTATCACAGAGCTGTCATAACTGCTGGAGATTGTTTTCTGCACGTCATCCATTAGCACTATCTTAACACATTCCACACTGTATGTCCAACTGCCAGATCATGAACTTAGATCCCTCATCTGAAGCAATAAGACAGGTCCAAATATATTGTGTAATATATATATATACATACATGTATACATGTGTGTGTGTGTGTGTGTGTGTGTAAATCTGGAATAACACAAATGAAAATTTATTGGCAGCAATAAATTAATTTATTGGCAACAATTTTCTAATGTCAGAAATTAATATGTTGGCACAATTACATTTTTGTCTACAAACATCATGAGAAACATTTTAGTCATCATTCTTACACTTTCATATCATGCATTGTTACGTTCCTAATAAAAAACAACAACTGGCAAGTAACTGGTTTATTTACTTGCCACATCCACTTTTATTTGCATGGATCTTGGCAGTAACGCACGGTTTTTGATCTCTAATATACCTTTCATGACGGATACACCTGGCACATCCTCTTTCACACACACACACACGGGACCCGTAAGCAAATCAAAGCAGGCATGATTGTCATGATCAAGCACCGTCTAAACACATGAGAGGGTTCTACTGAACCCTGGTGCCCATGGCGACGGGTGACGCGTGGGCTATTAAAGTGACAGAGGCTGCTGAAAAATTTACAGGGCATGCATGGGGAAGAAAACTACAAGCTCTATTTACAGCCTCAACCACAGGAGCACAAAACTGACACTCTGCCTGCTACTTGTTTTAAGACTGATAGATGATTCAGGTCTGAAGTTCTGACAGGAAAACACATTCGAAAAAAACTACACAATTCACACACTGCTGAAGGTTTACAGGTGATAAAAGGTTTGCATTATATCACCTGTTTCGTACCCAGATTTCAAACAAAAGACCTGATCTGCATAAACAACACACACCACCCGTTTCCTTCATCTGATTGGTGGGATTTGTACAGGCCTAGAGGTAACTTGGGACCAGTAACTATGGAGACATTAGCATCCCCAGCGAAACTAAAAAAACATTTAATAGGGCTGGAAAGGTAATGAGATAGTTTACATAAAGAATACATGCAAATATGGTATATGTGTTTCGTGCAAACACACCAACATGGAACAATTATGTAGTTTGTGTGATCATCTTCTGTTTACAGAGTGTGAATGGCTTTCAGGAAATTGTGTTTCACTACAATAAAGACAAAGCACACACACACTGTAAATCTATGGTACCAAACAAAACACACTAAGAAAGGTGATGCTTTCAGATTTGATAGAACTGCCTGTAACACAGAGATAAAACGAAACTACGGTGGCCCCATTAAGACAAACAAAGGAACAGCAGTCTTATGTTTGCCTTCTCTGATAAAGCGTACAATAATCTCTTACACCATTGTGTGAAAAATAGCGGAAGCTTAAAGGTAAAGTTAGTATTGCTAATTAAATAAGAAATATACAAAGAAATTAATAGTATTTTTGAGAAATATGACTAAAATTAAATTCACAGAAATAAGGCACAGTAATTATCAGTGACTCCCTCACGGTTGCCACCATTTGGAGATCACATGACCAAACGTGTCATGCATAACAGAGTTATATATTATCAATATTGACAAGAACAACAACAACAACACATTTTTAGTACTTATTTCCACTCAATTCACTGGAAATCTGGAAAAATAAACAACCCAAACAATCAGTACCTGCTAAAGCAAAAAATAATCCAAGACAACTTGCATCATGCCTGGTAACAACGACATCAAACATTACAATGGCCACAGCTATACCATGAATGAGGAGGTGCTTCGACTGAAGAGGATTTGTACTAAACAACCAAAACAAGTTTGAATTACACAGGCGGTACATTTCAGAATTAAGGCCACGCCTCCTTCAGAATACATAAATGTGGTTCTACATGTGAAGGCATGTAAAAACATAGTTTGACACTCAAGATTATTCCTATTATTGGGCAGTTGTGGCCTAATAGTTAGGAAGTTCCATTCCCAATGCTGGTAGGTAACTATTGCTCCCCGGGTGACACACAACTCACTAATCCAATGTGTGTGCACTTACCAGATGGCTTAAATGCAGAAATAAATTCCAAGTATGGGTCACCACCAGCCTGTCACTTCACAATGCAGTGACTGGACAAACATTTTATGGTCCCACTTCTTCCACAGAACATATATATTTAAATAAATATATTTAGACCATACCTGGTGTTGCTATCAGTACATGAGACCAGCATAACAATAGTTTTCCTTCATAAAACAAGTTTTTGTTTTTATGTGGTTGACAAGTTTAAAATATTAAACACCTCCAATGCTCCATTTTTCTCAACACCTACATGATTTAGTATTCTAGACTTGAAGCTCATCAAGAGAATGCCAAGAGTGTGCAAAGCAGTAATCAAAGCACTTTGAAGAACCTAGAATATGGCTACTTTGAAGAACCTAGAATATGACATATTTTCAGTTGTTTCACACTTTTTTGTTATGTATACAATTCCACATGTGTTAATTCATAGTTTTGATGCCTT
>JAZGTK010015765.1:0-13056 GCA_036877625.1 Ambastaia sidthimunki
TATATATTGTTTTGCAGTGTACATGAACAGTAGAGGGTACAGTAGGACTCTCAGCCTGCCCCCGGAAGTGCGTCATCTTTATGCGCGGATCACATGTAAGTCGACAGTGTGGAAATACATATTAAATGTGCTGTTTGATGTTTTTTACATTTTGAAATACTATTTTGTAGTTTAGGCTGATATATGAATATGTTGTGGTTATGAGTCGCGGTTATATATGTGGTTATAAGTCGGACAGACTTTAACGCTGTTTTTGCGCTTCAGCTGGACACGTGTGTAAGCAGATGAAAGCGGGTATATCCTGTGAAGACTGAATACTACAGAAACATCGAGGTTTGTTCAGTGTTTATACATCAGATCATGTTGTGTGACAAAAAGACAATCGTGTGCTTATTTGCTAATGAAATGTTTTGTGTTTTTCTCATGTGTTGCATTACTAAACAGACACACTTACGCTTACAGCAGCATCCCTCATTTTAACATGTTAGTGTTATGTTGTCGTGAATGTGAACAGTCATGTAGAATAAGGGTTAAAATCGCACTGATGAGATAAGCTGGGATGTGTTGTGGACAGTACATGAGGCTGCTATGATCGTGTTTTTGTGACAGTGAAGGTGGATCTGCAGGTATGACTGAGGCTGAGGACAGAGATCATGAGATCATCAGTGCCAGTGAAGATGAGGTTTGACCGGCTCTTATCACATCAAGTGTTTTTGTGCAGGATCTGAAGTGAGACTTTAAAAGTGCCTTTATGGTGTGATAATATCACCAAGAAAATCAGTGTATGTCTTTATCAAACCAATAGTTAACGTCTCTGTGAAATAGTTGTGCCAGGTTTAGTCAGAAATGTTCAGTTGTGTTCCTGTAGCTGATGTTTTGGAGCACTGTGCTGATAAAACATTTACACATTGAATGCTTTTGTACAGCACTTCAGACGAAAGCATCTGTCACATGTTTACATGTCATTTCTTGTACACAGGAGGGCAGTGACGATGAGAGAAAACACAACAAGCTGCTACAAGCTATTAGTTCTCTGGGTGGAAAGAGGAGGTGTGAGATCTGTGGCACAATATATCACAGCTGCATGAAGTTTAAGGAACTTTATCTAGTATAAAGTGTGGCTAATACTGTTCATTGCTTCTGGTTTATTGAAGGAAGAACCAGACTGAACGTTCTGAAGCAAGTTTGCAGGTGTCAGAGTTCCTGGTCAATGCAGAAGGTAACAGATACTTCAGTCTTTATTCGCTGTTTGTCACAAAGCAGAAGTTTTAAGGGTGTTTTTGTTCTTTATAAAAGGTGCTGGAGACAAAGTTGACCTTTCTGACCTCCTTGGAGTTGTGGAGAAAACTACAGGAGCGTCTAACAAGACCAAAAAACAGCTGAGGAACCTGCAAAACAGAAAAGAGACCCTGGAGCTCCCGCTTAACAAAGAGGAGACAGAGAAGGTGCAAAAATACAGAATTTAGTCATAAATGATCCTTTAATATCATCAGATTATTCACTAGCTTAGAACGTTCAGGAATGAGTGCTGAAGTGTCAGTGTTGTGTTGACAGATTCAGAGAGGTCTGGCCTATGAGAAGGCCACTAAAGAAGTGGGCCGCTGGCAGGGAGTTATAGTGCAGAACCAGAAGGCCGAGCAGCTGGTGTTTCCTCTGCAGCAGGAGCCCTCGGGACCCAAACGCGTGGAGCAGATTGTGGCTGGATGGAAGGTGAGAAACTTCATGATGTTGAATAATGTGACGTGACGTGTATTAACTTGCTTGCAGTGTGCGATAATGCTTTGAGTTCGCAAAATCTGTTTTAATTATATTACAACATATTTAAAACTGAAAATTATAGAACCAACATACGTTTTACATTTCTTCTGAAAGCACTATACATCAACCCAAAACTTTGACTATGCCTAACTCTTTGAAATATTAAAATCATTCAATTATTGCCAACAATTGCAGTTTTTGCAATACTTTGAATACATTTGTGATATTTCAGTATCTCTTGCAACACTGTCTCAGTGTGTGTGATGTGAAGATTAGGGGTGTAATGTTTCTGAGTAATGGGGGTAAACATATTATATACTGTATACATTTTCTCAGGGGGGCACATTGTTTTTGGTAGCACATTGTTGTGTTGTTGTTTATAGTGTGTGTGTGTGTGTGTGTGTGTTATATGTGACAGGTTAAAACGCCTCTTGAACAGGAGATTTTTAAACTCTTGCACAACAACAAACAGCCGGTTCTGGACCCTGTCCTGACTCCTGTGGAAGAGGCTTCACTGAAGGCCATGAGTCTTGAGGAGGTTAGACTTCATCACGTCAGTCTGTTACAGTGTGGCACAAAGCTGACAGTTTGACCAACTCAAATGTCCCAGTAATGTTTAGGAAGCTGGTAACAGTAGACAACACTATATAGTTATTAAAGACTCCATGAAAAATGGAATAAATGTTATAGGACTACATGTTATAGCAAAATCATTTTGCATTGTTTTGATTAGATTTGATTAGATTAGATTTGATCTGTCAGTTTGTTTGTGATTTCAGGCTCGGATCCGTCGGGCTGAGTTGCAGAAAGCGAGAGCGTTGCAGTCGTACTACGAGGCGAAAGCCAAACGAGAGAAAAAAATCAAGAGTAGAAAGTGAGTCGCACTGGAACGACAGCAGCTGTAGTGCATTAAAAGGTTGATTGTGTTGTAGCGTTGCAGTGCTGCTTTAATTCACAGAACCACATTTTTCTTCCTCAGATATCACAGGATTCAGAAGAAAGCCAAACGTAAAGAGTTTCTGAAGCAGTTTGAGGAGATGATGAAGACGGATCCCACAGGCGCTCTGGAGGAGCTGAAGAAGATGGAGCTCTCCAGGATGGAGGTGTGTGATGGTTTAAGAATGAAGTCTGAGAAGAGTCTGAATGATGAAGAATCACTCAAGTTTTTCCTTTATCTAAACAGGAGCGGATGTCTCTGAAACACCAGAACAGCGGCAAGTGGGCCAAATCCAAAGCTATTATGGCCAAATATGATGAATCGGTGAGCATAAACTTTACAGTAACACTTTTACTCTACAACACACTTACCCAGAATAGTGTTTTTGGGGGGGAAATTAAAGATGAACTGCAACCTTCAGGCAAATGGAATTGACAAATCGTCAATTTCTTCTTTTTTTTAACCTGACGTTTTAATGTTGTGGGGATGTCTGATGTTCTTCAGGCTCGTAAGGCCATGCAGGAGCAGCTGCAGATGAACAAGGATCTGACCCAGAAGATTGTGACGCTTTCTGACGACGAGCAAATAACTCAGGATGAAGAGTCTGAGACGGTTCCTGATTTTGTGAACGATGCTGAGCCGATCACTGACCCCGTCAATCCCTGGATGAGGAGCAGAATTCCACAGCAAGATCCTGAGCTTAGCTGTGTCACGACAGACGAGGTTAAAGCAGCAGGAGGAGAGGAGGAGAAGAATAATGAGGAGGAGGAACTTCTTGAGGACTTTGAGAGGAGGAGGATGTTGAGAGGAGCAGAAGACCTGATTCCTGAAACAGAGAGTGAGACCAAACTGAACCAAAACTTCCAATATTTAAGCTTTAATTTACTCGCGTGTGTTGTTTTGTATAGATCTAGTTAGAGGAACAGGGTTTTAGGGCCTAAAAAAAGCACAATTTAAGAACAATAGAAGTGGTATTCCCCGTTTCTCTAAAGTCATACAGTAGTGAAAAATCAGACTCTGCTAAAACAATATTTACCTCTGAGAGTGTGACATTTAATCAGTTCACATGATAGATGACAGGTGTCATGATTAGAAGATGAAGATGATGATTAGAAAGAAGATACAATTTTATAGAGCAGAGTTTAAGAGATTTACAATAACACATAAAATATCTGAACATTACACAATGAAAGAGAATGAGAGATAAAAAGTCTTGACTTTTCTAAAACTTCTCACCTCTGCCACAGTCTCCATTCTCATGTGAGGTTTGGATAATATGAGAGTAATAGACTGATTCATATAATGGACTGATAATAGAAGAATGAGACTGGAGAAGATGAGGATTTTCAGATGGTGGACAGGGACTGTCAGACTTCAGAAGCAGTTTGTGATGTCACTTCTTCAAGTCTTCTGGAGGTTCTAATATTCTTGTGTATGAAGAGCAGTTTCAGCAGTCAGAAAGTATCTTGTGGTCTGTGAAAGAATGAACATCAGTCTGATTTCAAATGACATGAATGATTAAATTATTACATCGTTTTTAGAAGTTTTTGATAACCATGTGACTTTAAAATTAAATTATGTTTTGACTATCTTGTTTGTCTGGTGTTCTTTAAATAGACAACACATTCAAGGTGTCGAGAGAAGAGGTGGTTGGAGAAGACGTGGAGGAGATTTCAGACAATGATGGTGATGAAGAGGAAGATGTTTCTGAGTTTAACACCCTTTTCAAACAAATGAGCAGTAAGAAGACACAGGACGTTCCAGTTCATCCACAGCAAGGGCATGATGATGGGGAGCAACTTTTGGATGAAGGACCAGTTCGGGTCAGAAACATAGAGGATCTGGAGGTACTGGAGGAGGTTTTGGACCTCCAACCCAGTGCAACTGAAGCTCCAGCAGGGCCACAAACATCTGCTGAGGGGGCAACTTCTGAACCACCTAAAAAAAAGAAGAGCAGGGAAATCAGCCTCAATGAAGTTCTTACCAAAGAGGCCCAAACCATCAAAGTGCCGTTTGCCCCAACTGTGATGGAGGAGGAAGTGAGTGGACAAAAGACATTTCAAATACAGTAGCAGAAATGGGTCGTAGTTAAATCAGACGCTGTATTCAATAGATGCAAATGAAATGTAGATGTGGATGTAGATCTTTCCAGCTTCATTTTCATTCAGATCTAATTAAATGTGGCTCTACCTTGAGCAAGGTCTCAGTTTGACATTTAACTAGACTGCAGGCCTTTGCAGAGTAAATTAAAGCTGATCAGCACGTAATGCAAGTGACTGAAATTTATTTTTAGAAATCGTCTCGTGGAAACTTCTAGTAACATAGTCTGCAGACCTGTCCTGCATTTGAAATGTGTTTTTTTTTTTTTTTTTATCAGGAGCGTGAAGAGCAGATCTCCATCATCAAAGAGGCTTTTGCTGGCGATGATGTCATTTCAGATTTCCTTAAAGACAAAAGGAAACAAGAAGAGGCTGGACGGCCCAAAGTGGTGGACCTGACACTGCCGGGCTGGGGGGAGTGGGGGGGCGGTGGACTCCAGCCCTCCCGCAAGAAACGCAGAAGGTAAATTTTTATGATTAAATCATCTTTTTGTCTGTTTCAAAACTAATGTCTGTAGACAGAAACATAAATGTACTTGTATTCTCAGCTCTAAGCTAAATCCAAATTTTGTTTGTGTAATAGAAACTTATAAACTGTCAGAATTAAAGATGTTACAGATTCATAGTTGGAAAGTTTCCCTGATATTTCTCTGTTTCTCTCTCTGTAGGTTTAGAATGAAACTGGCTCCACCTCCTCCAAGACAGGATAAAAAACGACCTGATGTCATTATAAGTGAGAAGAGAGATTCATCAATCGCTGCCCATCAGGTAACCAATCACTTCAGTCACTGCCCATCAGGTAACCAATCACATCAGTCACTGCCCATCAGGTAACCAATCACATCAGTGCTTCTCAGTCTGGCATCTGTGCACAACTCAAATGTACAAAAATTTTAATGTCATCAATACATAACTGTCATTAATTTCTGTATGATTTCCATCCAGTGTTTTTGTTGAGGTAGCAAACAGGAAACCAAATTATAAAACATGTCTACAGCACCCTCAGCTGTTTTAAATGCACTATAAATCTGAGCTTCAAGAGGCTTATTTCCCCAATTTAAATTAATTGAAAAATAATTATTCAAATAAATGCATAACTGCTAGTGCGGTATATAATTAAGGGTTTAGAAAACAAATATTTAAAAGTATTGCAAATTATACTTCTCTATAGTGTGAGAATGTTACCAGTTTTTAAAGAAATGACATTACTTTGTATATGATAAACTGTAAACATTTTTTAGTTTACTTTGAATTGACTTGAAGTCTGTAAGACTGGACTTTCTGTGTCATTAGGTCAGAGTACTGCACTGCACACTTCAAATATAAACTTTAAACAGCATCTCAACCGTCTGTTTTCTTCTTTGAATTGCTGGTCAGTAACTCTCTTCTCTTGTGTGTCTGTAGGTCAGTCATCTGCCGTTCCCCTTTCAGAGCACAGCGCAGTTTGAGTCATGCATCCGCACTCCTGTCGGACAGACCTGGAACACACAGAGCGTCGTACAGAAGATGACCATGCCCAAAATCCTCACCAGAATGGGTACGATCATCGAGCCCGCTGTCAAAGAGGACTTCATTAAAGATAAGACCACCAGAGCAGCGGGAGAAGGCCCAGCCATCTCACTGCGAGAAGACAAGAGACGAAATAAAGGCAAACAGGGGTCATCAGAAAAACACAGAGGAAGATCAAAGAAGAGAAGAAACTGAAGATATTGTGACGTCTGTCAGATTGAGCTGCAGTGATGACTGAGCAAATGTGAAATAAAAGCCATTTTACACATGTAACTCATTCACTGAGTGTTCTTGTTAATAAATAGAAATCGGCTCCTCACACATGCAACATCTTTGTCTTCATTTCTGCTTCACTGTCATTCTCCATCAATTAAAGTCTTTAATCTGCAGCTTCTGTTTATTTTTCAGAAATGTTACTTTATTTCTGACCTGAAGTGCTGCTTCTATAACTGCTCACTGAGTGCTGATGACATTTTCAGAAACAGCTACACGCTGTATTTTTATCAGGGTAAAAACCATGTGATTTATGTAGTATATGACATATCTTTAGACATTTCAGTGTCCTGTACATTTTGTAATGAAAAAGTTTGCAAAACAACATGAGACTGAGTTGAATGTGGGGGACATAATGAAATATTAAATCAGCTGAAATTACATATGATAGCACAAGCCACATTTTCAAACAAAACATTGTTAAAACATCATTTGTCTGTTTAGATGCTATATGTTTAATCTTTTGTTATAATACATTTGTATAATTGTAATTAAACTATTCATACATGCGTGTCCAAGTACTTTCGGGGTCATTGTATGTGTGTTAACATTTTCATTTATCATTAAAAAAAGCTATTTTTTAATGAATTGTTTTTATAAATGACAGCTGGTAATATTTATCAACATACATGATCCAGCGGGACTCATAGAAAAATGAAATCGAGTTGTTTGGAAAACCATCTCACATGACACCATGAAACTGCAAACATTTTCTAGTGGGAATAACATATAATAAGTTAACTATATGGGAATTGGGCTGTAACAAACAGCATCCAAAATAAATAAAAATAAATCAAGACAATGTTAGATTTTAGCATTTTTAAAAGTCACGCTTTGCTTAGAACTTATTAAAATGTGCTCTTGACATTGAAAAGTTTTAGCTTTGTAATGAAAATTATGTTGGCACAAATACTACTTCCCTACTAAGGGAATACTACTAAGTCCCCTACTTATTTTAACAATTTACTTTGCAATCCGTAATTCTTTGAAAAGTAACAGATCAGTTATTGAGTACATAACACTACATAGCATAAATGTGCTAAAACAGATTAATGTTAAAACAGTCGTCTTACCTTCCCCGACTCACAATGTGAAGTTTAGATTTCATGGAATGATTTATCATTCGAGCAGTCGGTGTTATTTAGTGGGAAACTTCATGGATCATGTGTTTGGATGCTGGAATGATGAGCTTGAATCTGTTTTTACAGCAGCTGCTTAAGATTTAAACTTGTCATCCGCGTTAGAAAGAAGTTCACTACACTAGACTTGTTGCTTCTTTGGGCAGAAGGTTAAATTCTCTGTCTCTCTCTCTGTTATAAAGATAAAGGATAAGGAACACACTTCAAGGTTAAAGTGGACTGATGTGCTGAGAACACTGGAGTCAGATTCAACTAGTTAACGTGCCAAAACATTGCACAACTAAAAAGCAGTTATTCTTAACACTATCACTGCATATCACTGTATATTTCATATATCATTGTTAAATGTCTGTGTTTATTTTATAAAACCCTGCCAGGTATATAGAAAAACTCTGTTATAATAAAGCAATAAGCCTAAAGAAGCCGTGATTTATGTTGATTTACAAGCTGAGAGAGTTTTAACTCCATTGAGACATTGGAGAACATGGTTGTGTAAAATTAGCTCCGATGGACTTTTAACAGTGAAGACTCTGACAGATAAGAATCAATGTTATAAATGGTTTTCTAATCTTTTGTTTTTCTGTAAAATGCCTGAATGTATGTAATATACTGTATGTGGCCCACCTGCAACACTTGGTGCAATTTTACAATGTTAACACATGATGGCAGCACTGGATTATAGAGCAGCGGTAAACTGTACGTGTACAGTCCTTCTCACAACACTGCCTAATGTAAAAGTTATAAAAAATTAATGTATTAACGTTAGTAGAACGTTTTATTCACGATATACATCATATCAAAAACAGCATTCTTAAGCTGTTAATTAATGGAACGTTTTAAAAACAGAATTTATACAATTTGTTATAACCAAACAGTAAAGCTAATACACTAATAAATAAACTAATAAACTCGTTTATAATTATAAATAATTATAAATAAAAATTAGATTTAAAAAAAATTATAAATAAAATAGCCAGAAGTTCTGATTAAACGTTTAAACGTCCCGAAAAATTCTTTCAGAGGCAATAGACTAAAGACACATTGATTTACGGGCATCACAAACACACACACGTGCGCGCAAACACACACGCACGCGCGCAAACATACACGCACGCACGCAAACACACACGCACGCACGCAAACACACACGCACGCACGCACGCAAACACACTTGCACGAACATAAACACATATAAACACAAGCTGCAGGTGTTGCTGTTTAAGCTTTAATTATCTCCGATTCTTCTAATTGAGATGCTAATGAGATGAATGCGCAACATACACAACCCTTATAAATAATCCACAATCCTATTATCCTGCCTAGTTAATCACACGCTGCACTTATAATCAGCTTTCTGTTTTATTATTTAAATATAAATACTACATTATTATATAAGTTTTGACAGACTGAGATAACAAACAATCTTTGGATTTAAAAATCACTTTTAAAACTTTCCTGTCATTATTTATATCTCATTCAATTTTATTTAGACCGAATGAATGAATTGCTGATTTTTACTTTGCTCTGAGGTTATTTGTAGGATTGTTATCAGTTGAGCTGTGCCTCAAATTATTGATCCTAACTAGCGACACATGATGCCAACAATCACTCTCAGACTGTTATCTTCTCTCTCTACTCGAGTTAAACAGAGTTAATACTATTACTGAAGCACAGTAAACTGAAGGCCTCACAGTTGTGGGTGATTGATGACCCATCGAACCGCGTGTCAATTAACCAGCAGCTTCATTCCGGCTATTGTTTGAGATGCATCTGCTGTCTGAAGGTTTGGGTTTCATTTGTCACTCAACCAGTAACCGTCTCACTATAAAAGACTTACAGATTCACACAGATCCACGTCTCCCGCTGTTTGACTCATATCTGCGACAATTCACATTTTGCAATACTTATAATATTTTACCTTTTATAAAGAGGATTAGCTTGAAATGTTCACATCACATTTCAATCAAATACATAAATACATTTAAACAAATC
Organism: Ambastaia sidthimunki; assembly: GCA_036877625.1. Classification (NCBI taxonomy): domain Eukaryota; kingdom Metazoa; phylum Chordata; class Actinopteri; order Cypriniformes; family Botiidae; genus Ambastaia; species Ambastaia sidthimunki. The sequence continues at coordinate 9,708 of JAZGTK010015765.1, forward strand.
TAAACTGGAGAAAATCTTACAGCCAATCTTATAGACTAAAAATAAACAAGAAACAAGCAAAGAGGCATAACCACTATAGGTTTATATGTAAGTGGATGTGTGGAAAGTTGTGTGTGACGGAGAGAGCGGTTGTGTGTGTTTTTCTGGAGAAACACACAGTGTTGATACTGAGAGGGGGGGTTAGAATGGACCTCACTGTGTAACAAAACCTTGGGTTAAAAATATTTCACATTACACTCCAAATCACAGCAGCTAATCTATTTTAAAGTAATAATATTGTGAAAAATGAGCTTAAATTAAAAGTTATCACAGTTCTGTCTTTAATGATCTTAATAGTTTAGTAATGCTCTTCATAATATAACAGTCATTAGGCATTGTGATGTTTTGCTACACACAGTACAGCTTGTATGTTGAAACTGTACTTGTATTTTAATCACTGTCAGTGTCCATCAGTTTATAACGCAGTAAAAATCTAATGAATGTCAAACAAGGTTGTAATGTAGTTTATGATGACAGTCAAGAGTGACAGTCAACATCCACAGTGATGTTCTTCCTGACTTGCTCATAAAGCACAAAGTGTCTCATAAATTTGTTATCAGTTGGCAAAGAAATACTGTCAAGAAATTTCACAATGAAGCACTTATCCTCCATGTACAAACCTACAACAACTATTTTTATCAACAACAAAATAACATAAAATGTTTACAGATAACAATACAATAACAGAACAATAGCAAATACAATTACATGTCTTATATTAGTACTTAACCTAAAAATATAACTTATTATTTTTTGGCCATTAAATAAATCAATATGTGTTGTAATTACCTCATAAACCTAAATAAACATTTTCATAAAGAAATGCTTGACATATACTTTACAAAAGACAATTTACATTTCAGACTATGTGTGTATTATTTGTATGTATGGTAAAAATCTCAGCTGTAAAGATTTTTGACATCTGCTAAACCACAGTAAATGTTTGGACACATCTAACATCCCATTTACTGTAGTGATAGTCTATTAAGAACATGAACAAACAAGAATGAGTTTGCCTGAAATCTGTCGTAAGTTTCATAAAGAAATTTAACCTCTTTTTGGTATTTTTTTTGCTGAAGACCCTGAATATTTCATCGCTTTACCAACCCTATCACAAAAGGTGATAATATCTCTCAAGAAAGTTTCCAAAAATTCCTGAATATGTCTTTGTTGCCTTAATTTGTCTTGAAAGGCTTCATCTTCATCAGACAGATGAGATCAGACATCTTTGTAAACCGACTGACTGTTTGTATGTCTCAAACATCTTAGTCCCTCAAACTGGACTGACAAACTGGATGTCATTTCAGTAAGTGGGAAGAGAAGGTGACATCATTCACAGTCTGATTCTGGCCTCTGGATTCGGAGCTTGTGATTGGTTCAGACTCATCTACATTGGAGGAACCACAAGACCTGTCATTGCTGGAAATGAAAAGAAACGTATATTCAATGGAAACATAACACAAATAACCACCTTATTTTACAACATCTTACAACATTCCACATATGATAGTCACTACAGGTAAATAACTAGAACAATAAAGTGCGGTAAAAAGTCAAACTTATTGCGCTACAAACCACTGTATGTATAAATATAGAAATACATTTAAATATATTAAAATAAATACTAGTTTGCAACATCAAACAGTGTAATAAGCTGTTTTATGCCAGAGACAGCAGATAACAACAGAAAGTCTAACACATTCAAGTTCAAAAATGGTGATACCCACTCAAAAAAAGGGGCAATCAAAAACAAACTGATAAATAGACAATGCATATAATATGAAATCTATTTAGTTCCTGTATATCTGGAATAGCCAAACCCATTAATTTAAAGGAGGTGCTCAAATATGTTTGGCAATATAATGTAAAATTTTTTGATTGTATTTCAGTGATATGTTGACTATTGAGGAAAATGCTTTTGGGAAGTTACAAAGAATTCTGAGTCGGGACAGTTCTCACCCCTGAAGCTGTTGCCACCTGAGGTTGGGCAGGTGGGTGGAGAGGAACCCTGTGGTCTCAGGACAGGAGCAAAGGCACTTTTTTGTTTGGTAGATGATGGGAAAGATGAGAAAGGCAAGAGGGATGATGATGAACCAGAGCCTGGAACTGTGGGGCTGGACGGCATGACTGAAACAAATGTGCCATTAAAACTGATAATCTGAATATTGCAAAGTATTCTCTTTTACTTAAAGATGTATTAATGCAGTAATTATCAACTGTCATTTTAAAGAGGAGACAGTAAAAGCGATACTCACTAGCATAAGGAGAGCTGTTTGGAGAGCCACTGTTAAATCCAGGTGACCCTGGAACAACCAGACCGCTCATGGGCACCGCCCCATAACTGCCACTCATGCATCCGGTCGACCCGTAACCCGACTGCTGAGGGGTTGAAGCTGGAGGGTAACCCCGCGGGGAGAAGCTGCTGGAACTGCGGCTGTAACCTTTAAAACAGAAGAGAACTCAACATTTCTCAACAAAACGATCAGTTTGTTACTGGTGAGACAGAATCTCGTTTCAACATGCAAATACAAGCTGATCTCACACATCCCAGATGGAGGCATGAAATGACAGCTCTAAATCTTCACCATTCTCGGTTGCCCAAAAAATGTTTTATCCAAAGGTTCTTAAAAGAGCGTTTTCTTTCTACTTTTTACAGTCTACTTTCTACTTTTTACAGAACCTTTTTCCACTATAAAGAATCTTTTTTGCAACAGAAAGATTTTGTGTCTGTTAAAGGTTCTTTATGGAACTATGTAGCACAGCAAAGAACCAAAGGAGCAAAGGAACCTTTTTTTAACATGCTGGGATAATTATCTTAAGGTTCTAACCTTGGCTGCCGCTCTGTCCCGGTTCCCCAATGCTGACGCTCAGCTGTGTGGGGTACGAGCTGAGGCCCATGACACTTCCATGCACAGGAGAACTCGGCATGGCCTGCAGCTGGCTGTGGGGTCGTGGAACGCTGTACAAAGCCTCGGCTATATCTGCAGCCCGTTTCAACAGCATGTCCTGCGTCGAAAGACAACAAACAGCATCACAGTTACACATATGAAGTGACATCACTCATGTAAAGCAGTCCAGTTAAATCCAACAAGACAGACAAATTACTTTACAAGTATGCTTTACATACACTACCAGTCAAGAGTTCATAAAGAATGAGCAGGTGTGACGGGTAGTGTGTGTGTTTCAAGAATACATGTTTAAATACAAAACATGCACAAAGACACAACAGACAGACAATATTCTTTAATTTATGCAGCAGTCGCTGTGTTTCATTGGTCACCTGATTACTGGGGGAATTTCCATACAGTGA
>JAZGTK010015766.1:0-13055 GCA_036877625.1 Ambastaia sidthimunki
TTTCATCATGAATATTTCCCACTCTCTCTTTGACCTTTTAAGTCAAACTATTTGCTATTGTACCTATTTGAAATCTGCATGTCAATGATTGGCTAACTTCCACATATTTTCAAATTGAATTGTGTAAATATGTGTCAGTCTTTTAATAAACTGGCTTGACATCAACTATGAAAATTGTATAGCTTAATCCTAATTCTATAGACCATGATTGAAGGAGAAACCCAGACCTTTCTGGCACCTGCATAGCAATGTACTAAGATACTTGCAGCACATGAATGCATGACAACAGCCAGGTGACCACCCACAACACCCAAGCATTGTTGAATCTTTGATATTTGTTTATTACTGTCTTGTGAGGGCTTGTGACACATATTTTGATGTTTCCCACAGCTGAAAATACAGAATTATTTGAATGCTACACAATTGCCATTTAAATATATACATAGTTTAGCACCCAAAAATCACAAATTTAATCAGGCCTTTTGTTGGACACCTATGAGAAACATAACACTGTAGGAGGCATATTGTATGCTTGAAACATACTATAGTATGGCAATTAGCAATTGACACACATGCTCTGACTCATTGTGGTGCTCACGCAGGTGACACAAGTCTGGTTTGCATCATTTTGTGATCCTGAGTTAATCTATCCTTTCCTGTCAGTACTCTTTCTCTAACAATGAGTGGATAACAATGAGTAAAATGGATTTGAAAATGGAAATAGATTTGAAATGGAACTCCTGGTTGAGCGTTTTGGCTGCACATACAGTGTCTCACTGCTGGGGGAGGGCATGTGGGATGGACGGATCACTTTGCCAGCACACCCTCTCCCCATTCATTCTCTGAAGGCCTAACTGTGTGCAAACATTCGCCGATGAAGCCTAAGCCTGTTAATCGCAATAGCACACCGAACCCCACAGATGGTTAATCTGGCCTTTGTCTTACATCACTCGGCAAACACAGACCCCCTCTGCCCCACCCCCCCATTCACTGGGGCAGTGTTTACTTCATTCTGTAAATTCTTAATCCTGTTTAGCAACACTCTTCGAACGCTGAATGGCCTTTTCAACCCTTCCTCTTTTCTTTTTCCCAGCAAAAACAGAGACGGATCAAGGTCTAAATGGAGAAATGCTTTGTCCTTTATTCGTGACCTCCGATTGGTGGAGAGCAGAAGCTTCTCTGGGTTTCTGTTGTGATGTTTCATCTAGTCTTTTTCTAAAGGGTTATGCTCCTGCTAATTGACAATTATGCTAACTAATTCAGTTATTATAGGATAAAAAAAGAAAAAAACAGAATATGAAACGCTGACGTTTTTAAATTCCTAAAGGTGTCTGTTTTTTCTCTCATCCAAGATCCACTGTCACTGTTTTCCCACAAGCACTCAGCGGCTGTCAAGACACAGAGCCGTCTGCTAAGCATCTGCTTTGAGTTGTAGCCGAGCAACAAACACTCACACAGCGTCCAAATCCACCACGCCACACTCTCTACAAAATGTTAAACCAAGATCATTCACTCGTGGCTTTGGCGACCTGTCTTTGGTTCCTCTTTTGTTTCCAGTATCAAAGTTCCTTCATATTTATTTTATCTGAAAGACACATTGACATTTCTGCTAAGTGAATGATTGGATAAAACAATGTGGCCGAGGCTTTTGTTTTCATCAGAATGTTGCAGCCAGTGTTAAGGGAAATTACTTTGAATAGCTCACCATTCACTCACATTTACTCAAACTCATGTTTTTATTTTACTGCTGTTAAAGTTTAAATATGCCAACACATAAATTAAAGCAAACTTCATTGGACAGCTTGAATTTTGGAAGTTAAAAAAGAAGCGGCACGAGGATAGTAAGGTCCTCTATACAAACTTTATGGTTGGTCCCAGAAAAGAAGCATCACACCAAAAACATACTGTACTATGGGCCCTATGAAATTTTGTGACAGCCCTGTTGGAACATAATGATTATTAAGTTTCCTAATCTTTAAGCAGTTTTACTAACCAGTCCATTTAAAGCCCCCATGCCTTTATTTTGACAGAAAATTGAGGACAGACAGCTATTATTACAACATTTCATCCAATGAATTGTGCAGCTCTACAAGCTACCCTGTTGAAAAGTAATTTGTTTTGCAAAAAATCATAAATTGTATATTGTAGTTTAGCTGTAAACCTGTAGAAACTGGTTTGTTACTAGAAAAGTCATATATTAAAACAAAGTACTACTAAAAATGTGAAATATTTGGATAATTACTACTAATTTTGGTTGTAACACATCACCAACTTATATTTTACATTGGCCTGCAGGTTTGAAAGATTAGAGATGATGAAAGAATCCACTTCACACATGCTCATTTTTATTTTTCTCATTCTGAAAAAAAAGCATATATACAATTTAATGTGTATCAGAATCGTCATACACATCAAAGCTTCCTTAAGGACTTTGAAGTAAGACACAAGATGAAACACCTGCTTTTTCAGCCATAATTATTGTTCAACTCAGTCAGACCATAATGAATGATAGTGAAGCAGTTGTGTCAAAGTCACCTGTATTTACACTGAAATCCAGTTAGGTTTAGTGAATAACCATCAAAGCAACTTCCACGCAAACCGCACTTACCCACAGAGGTATTAATTCTTCAGTTGCTAACATTCAAACTTCAATAACATCTTTTCAAACCTGCTTTTGAAATTGAAATGGCAATACAAATATGCTTTAGTCTTGCAACAAGTACTCAAGTTAAGAGCTGGCAGATAAGACAATGAAAAACCTTCACTTAAAAGGCACAAGTAGTAACAAAAGCACTCATAAAACGTTCATGGTTTCAGACAGAACAAATAAAAGTAGTTTGATAAAACGAACAGAGATACAAAATAAACCCCAGTGTGTTGGAAATTATAAGAAATGTTTGGATTCTGGTCCTGATCCCATAATATTCAAACAATATGGTTTTTATTTATTAATAACCATTTATATGATAGGTGGGTGGTATTTCTCACAAAACTGTCAAACTGTAGTCACCTAGAGCCTATAGTCACATTTCAACAAAAAAAGAAATTACAGACAAATTTTAGGACCAATAGGAACAATAAAATTAAAAAATTATAATAAAGTAAAACCAGTCCACTATAATTGTCCCATAAACAATTATAGTCATGAAAACAGACTTCAATTTGTCATACTTTTTCTTATGATTTTAAAGTGAAAGTGATCTGGACTTGTTTTTGTAATCTTCCGGTTTTGCATCACCATATCAAACCATTTGTACATGGTTTTAGTCACACAAGCACTGACAACAGTTTGCAGGGACAACTTCAAATTCTGAGGAATCAACAAAACTGCCTGATAGACTCTGATAGATGCATCCTTTCTTCATCTAAGACTACATATAACCCAGCTACGGCATCTCTGTTTCTCTTCTGAGGCCAGAAACTTCATAAGTCTGAGAATGCCCAAGCACTGCAGAAGAAACATTTGTGCATGTGTGTGTATGTGTGGTCTGCAAAGATAGCAGGAAGGAGCAGAAAGATACAGACAGAGCACTGCAAATTCTCCCAAAGCCTGTACAATCAACTCTGCAGCACTGAATCATTGCCTTTATAAAAGTCCTTGAAAGTCGATGAATTTTGCTACGACCACGGCTGCCACCTCAGGCCGGGAAATGTGAGCAGGTCTGGTGTAATTGTAATCATTAATCGTGTTTTATTCCGGCAGCAGTTACAGTAAGTCTTCTTCGTTTGGGTCAGTGAGAGCATCTCAGAATATTGTGAAGATTTACTCGCGCTGAGGTCGGCAGGGCACTTCCTGTCATATTGCAGGTTATTAAATTAGCAGGATAAAACTTTTTTTTGGCACTTAATCAGTGAAGAGCCATAACGATATTTGCTGCCCTCGTTAACACAGCCCTAATGTTATTATCAAACCTGGTCCTTCACAAAGCTGCGATTTTATTGCGTTTAAAAGCTTGTAAATTCAAGATATTTTTAACTTCTGTTTTATATGATCTGGCACCTTTCCAGATAATTATATCAGCAAACAGTTTTAATGAAAGTTATAGTTTCATTTCATAGTTTGGAGTACTATGTAGACATAAATATTTAAAACTGCAAAAACGGCTCTGAATAAGAACTCCCTGAAAGAGTATTTATGAGCTCATTAACATAAGATCACCCACATTTACATAATATTACCCATTTTTTATTAAGGAACCAGATCAGACAACGTGAATCAGGCAGAACTTGGTACGCAGAGATTAGCCAATCATAATTCATCTATAATGATGGAATTCTTCTTCAGGATCTGCAGAGCATGCACAGCAAGAAAGGATTAATGAATCTTCCTTCAGTTTTCTTTAATTGTTATTTAGCTTATTCATTGTGATTACAATAAATGTTCATTTGGGAGTTTTGAGTTAAAAAGTTACCAACTTGTGTCATATTTTTATCACAAATGATCAAGCAAATTTCCTCAAGATATGACACATTTAACATGAAAAAATAACCGCAACACAATTTTACTTTGGTAATCTAATGTAGGCCCATTTCAAAATGAAACAGGATTTTCAGTGATAAAAATATAGTATGACACTTTGATGTTATCCATCGAGGTTTAATTGGATGGTGAACAGAGGTCTCTGTAAGACATGAGCTAATGTAGGAAAAACAGATTTCTAGCGATGAAATTAAATTAGACAGTTTTAAGTGCTTTAATATAAATAGACTTAAAAATGTTTCGAATATTTCTTGTAATCAATCTTTATTTAATATTCAATATTTTTGTGTTTTGAGGCTCTGTGAGGCTCTTTATACTGCAGACTGTAAACATTTGCTATAAACCTAACAGTAAATATTTATAATAAGCTATTGTTTTATACAAGCTACTGTATTATGCTATGAATTGTGGGAGCATGATAAATATTTGCTGTGAATTAAAAAATGTGGTTTAAAGTAAAGTATAACTGTACTTGATCTACAGTACTCTTGGTTATTTACATTCTAATTGGCCACTAAAATTTCCTGTACGATACTGTAAATTTTACATAATGTTTTTAGAGCATACATTTAAATCAACTAGGTCACATCAGTTCCAGGATTATTACAGAAAGATTATTATAGAAAGATCCCTGACGACTGTGTCATCAGCTGCCAGTTCAACCACACATTTCCCACACCTATCACTGAAAAGAGGTACTATGCACAATAATACCAAACATTAGGTATAAACTGTGTCATGCACACCTATGAAGTTCATTACATCACAAAATTAAGATTGCGAGCATGTTGATGTGGTTTCCAGCACAGCTGTGCTCTGGCAGGAAGTCTTGTCTTGACATGCACCAGGCGCAGTGTTAAGCAGGGTGTTAGCGCGTGTCAGGAGAGGAGGCAGAGGTTGCGTTAGGCCACAGCAGGGCTCACTTGTCGGCAAGACACAGAACATGACGTCCCGCAGTGCTATAGCGCCGTTCAAATGGCCTCCTCTCAGCGGAGGTTAAAGTGTTGTCCTCCGGTGGGTGACCCGGCCCAACATGTCTTCTGTTTGGCTGTGACCTCTGCCTTCACCTGCTGATTCCAGACAGAACTGTGGTGGTGGTGACGGCAAAAGTGAACAGGCCCTCTGTGGCGCAAATGAAACCTATGTACTCAGGCCGAAATACATGTATTAAGTCAAAAGTACAATTAAACGAACTTGTGTTTTGTTTGGCAGTAGTTTTGTTTGGTGGTTTAAACATCTACTTCAAACATAGTTTTTGTCTTTTAAATGACAAATACATATTTTTGTACTCCCCTAAAGTAGTCACGTAATTAATTTTTTAAATTGTTCACTTACTACCACAAAATGTTTATTACAGAGGGAAATCAAAAGTCCAGAAAGTGGCGCACAAGCACAAACTGTTTTTTAGAAATTAGAAATTGGTGCTGACCCCAACAGACATTCTACTGACTAAAAGTAACTTTGCAAGTACATGTCAACTCATTCTATTAACCATAATGCTAACCTAATCCATCTGTTAATTGTCACACCCCTGTTGGACTGTCCATTTGGTTTCTCCCTCTTGTGTGCCCATATTTGGTGTTCCTGTCCTTGTTAATTGTAATCACCGTCACCTGTCTGTATGTAATCAGTGTCCTTTATAAGTTGTTTTCAGTTCTGTGTCAAATGTTCCAGTATTAAGGTTACTTTGGGTGTATGTGTGTTCCTGCCTGTGCTACCTGTCTTGTGGATACTATATTAAAAGACTTTAATATATTGATTTAATATATTTAATATATAGGCCGAGTTGATTCTACGTCATATTGCTCCTTCCTTTCACAGTTCACCTGTGACAGAATACCAGAACCAAACAGTTTTTTTTTCCACCCTTATCTGTCTGTTTGTTTACCTCATCATGGATGACCCGTCTGTTCTCCTCCTCCTGCTTGAGCAGGGGGAGCGCTCTCTCGAGGACCACACCAATGACTTTGTGTTCCTTTCAGAATATTCGCGCTTCCAGGACGACAACCTTTGCAGCTTCATCTGCACCCTGGCCCATTAGTCCACTAGCTCCACCGGGCTTCCCCGTCCCTCCAGCTCCGCCTTGGTCTGTCGTCAACCATCCGCTGCCTCAGGATTCCACTCCTCGTGCTACACCTCGTCCCTCCATCCCACCGGCTCTGTCAGGCTCCTCCATCCCTCCAGCTCCACCTCAGTCCTTTGTCGCACCGGCTCCACAACTGCCTTCTGGATCCCTGCCTTCGCCTTGGTCGCCAGTGACATCTGCTCTGCCCTCTAGATCGTCCTTGTCACATAGGCTTAATCGACTCTCCTTCCCGGGCTCCATATCCACCTGCTCCGCCTTCCCCGGACGGCCCCTCCTGCTCCAGATCCCTCCTGTCTCTTCCTTGGCTCCTCCCTCTGTCGGCTCCACCGTGGGTCACCATCATGGCTGTGGCCTGGGTCGCGCCTGGCTCCTCCTGTTCCTGATCCCTCCTCTCTCTTCCTTGGCTCCTTCCTCTGTCGTCACCACCCTGGACTTTGTTTGTCCTCCCGGGAGTCCGGCCTCCTTTTTTTTTTATTAAAAGACTTCCAAGTTGATTCTACGTCGTATTGCTCCTTCCTTTCACGGTTCGCCTGTGCTCTGGTAGTTGACATGTAGTTGCAAAGTTACTTAGTTGCATAGTCAGCAGAATGTCTAAGATGACTTTCAAAATAAAGTGCAACCAAAACATTGTTAAATTTAACACTATAAAAAGAAAAAAGTGAGATATTAAAAGGTTAAAGCTATTAAAATACAAAATTACTTTTAATCATTTGTAAATCAGTCTAGAGGACAAAAATGATCCCTTAATTAATGAAATCCCCAGTATTTGTTTGTTGCATGATTCAGTACATGTCTAGCTTTTCATTGTGCAGGAAACACACACACGGCCATAAACACGTTGTGTGTGTGTTAGGACTAATTAAACTACTTCTGAAAAACATGACCCATCAGTGAACTTCAAGCTAGTGTGAATGTCATTCATAAAAAGAAAAGCCTTTGATTTTGCAGTTCACACAACAGTCTGGAAGAAAGCGCTTCACCTCAACACAGCAGGTTTATTTTCTGCGCAGGCTGAGCGTCAATCAAGAGCATAAAGATTTAAGATTAAACACCCTGAAAGAAGAAAAGTTTGAGTTTATGTGTAGCAAAGTGTATTTAAAAGCACTTCTGATTTCATGTTCCTGGATCTGATAAAAGTTGAAAATTCATTTATTCACTTGTATTTATTCATGTGAGTTTGTGAGTATTTCTATATAAATATTTGTCCTTTGTGCAAATATATAGGTGCCCTGGGTACAATAACAATTGTTTCTTTTCTTTTGTGTGTGTCTGTAACAAGGACAAATTCTGTGTCCAAAAATTTTAGGAATGACTGAGCTGTGTGATATTAGATTTTCTTTAAATCTGTTTACTGTGGTGACCAGTCAAGGTGTTTAAAAGTAAAGCTGGTTAGCTCTGTGGGTTAGTCTCCCTGGTCATGAATATTTTAGCTTTGCTTCATCGTATACAGCTGACTGAAGTTCTGGCTTCAACAGCAGGAGTGCACCACACACCCACCACAGCCCACCACACACACTCACACACAGTCTCAGAAGCTCAACTTGCTCCCTTTAAGTGGATGCAGATTAAATATAAGCACATGTGAAAATAAAAATTTCAAGGTGAAGTAATTTTTTATTCATGCAAATGAAGTTCTTGGTTTCCAATCATTTCGACAACTGCCTGGGGTTTCTTCAGAACAATTACATGGCCAAACCTATTTTAGTCCTGAATGAAAGCTATTTATCACCACGAGAGCTCTGGCTTATTGGTGTGCTTGCTGCCTGCATGAGTTAAAGACAAGTTTACTAAAAAATGAAATATCTGTACAGTGGTTCAACCCATTTAACTTTTTTTTATAAGTTTTTAAAGCACGTACTCAACACTTCTCTCCATTTAATGCAAGTGAATGGAGACTGCACGATGAAAAAACAGAAATATTATTAATTCTTCATGCATGTTCATGCCTTATCCTCACACAAAGCTATCATATGATTTCACAAGGCCTAGAATATAGTTGTATGGACAATTATAAGGGTCCTTATTTTGTCATTTTGAGGCTGAGCCCCAGTCTTCATTCATTTTCCTAATTAAGATAATTAAGGACAGTATTGTCTGTCCACAAAAAAAAAATCCCCTATTGTGATTTATGAAAGAAACTTTGGCTTTTGAACAATATATGAGAAAGTAATAACAGTTTTAATTGGGCAAACTATTTCTTTTAAAAACCCGTAGCATGTGTTTCTGTATCATTCGGTTTAATCAGATGTGTGGCAGTAAGGTGAAATGGAAACAAGCTATTATTCCATTTAAATCTTAGTTAAAAAATGTTTTATTTTAACCACACACAATAAAAAAAATCATGGGTAGCCCCATCCACTGTGAAATTGTATTGGTCTAAAATCCCACTCAACATTACTTTATAATAAACACTAAATATATTCTCATTGACTGTTATTGTACATGATGTGACAGAAATTTCATGTTCACTGTGGATGGACAAATAATTTTTTTTGTCTTTCTGGTCACACTGGGTCTGGTTATGACACTATGTAAGCCACTTAGGATAAAAACATCCTTTATTTTAGTTAACATGCACAGTTTTATTCAAAAATACCAGTCCTAGGAATTTGCCTGCATTTTGAAAGCCTATTCCAGCAAATTACAGAACCACATTTATGATTGTGATCAGAGGAAGGGAACACGCTCCCTAAGTCTCAAGACTTTGCATGCAACCCACAGATTTCTTTTATAATGCTTGTATTGTGGCTCTGGAGAGCGGCAGTGGAAAGAGAAAAACATAAAGAAATATGCAAGCGCAGGCGACTGATCGCGCGCATGCCTAATTCCCTCAGTCATGCTTTTGATTGGTGGAGGACAGGCAGATCCGCAGGGTGTCAAAGAGAAACAGACACACATACAGATACACACAAGCGACGCATTAGCGTTTTACACCAATTAAACTATTTCTTGAAAATATGCCCCATGTGTGACCTCTCAGTCAGATGTGTGGATTAAGTGCTATCATCACAGTGGATCAAAACAGACGAGGGCTGAGAAAGACAGATGTGAACAAAGCAGTTGGGGCAACAAAAAAACACAGCTAGGCTTTTAAAATGGCCCCACTTTCCAAAGAGGCATTAACATAATCGGCGTCAGACTCCAGTGTCAAATCAATCCAACTGGGCTGAGAAACCTCATTACCTGACAGTGGAGAGGTAAGGGAGTTATCTGGTGTGTGTGTGTCAGGGCTGTACAAAACCAACATTTCAGTTGGTTTTATTTTATTTTTATTAAGATGCAATATGTAACTTTTGCCTCTCTATATCTTTGTTCAAAACATGTTATTTTCCTAATGTAGATGACAAGTTTAGGTTTTGACTTAAGGAAGAAAGACCAAGCTACAAGCCGATACCATTCTAGCACCCACACATGCGATTTAGTAGCCGGATCTTCTTCCTTCTGTTTACAGGCGTGACGTAACCACAAGTCAAACTGATATTTCCCGTGAAATCAGACCCGGCAGCTGAAATTATAAATCATTATTATAAACTTACCATTGTGAATCAGGGTAAGACAAGGAGACAGCTGTCAACACTGATCTGTAATGTACTTGCTGATAGGATATTTTAAATTTAAACAAGTGTTTACAATTTTAAACTCATTTTTTATTCAAACATTTAGGATTATTTTAATTCCTTTATTAATTTAAAGAAAAAATAGAATTACCATTTTGAAATATTTGACACCATATAATACCACATTGTCTACTTTATAGTTACATTTGTCAAAAAAATGATACCGACAAGTAAAAGATTGACCAAGAAGTGCACTAGACTGCTGAAGTGAGGCGTCATATTGCAGAGAGTGTTCTTATAAGAGCATGCAAGCAAATATAAACAGGTGAAAGTAGCCGTCTGTAGGTCAGACAGACAACACTTGTGTATTGATTAAGGCTGGTACTTGAAACACTGGTATCATATTTTATTTCATCATAGCATCCACTTGAAACTAAAGTACTGTGAAGTACTATAATGTGTCTACATACAGAGAGAATTGTTATTGTATCTAAATGATAAATAGGATGTTTCTTAAGACCATGTGATTCTGCAATTTCATTGATAGGCAAGAAAGAGGTTTGTCTGCTATAATTAGAGGGGTTTAGTTTGTCACAGTGCACACTGGCAATGCCATGTAAAGAAGGTTCCAGAAAGGAAATATATGAAAATAACTATAAACATAACTAGTATTTTTATATATTTATATTATTGTTAAATAATTGCATTTTCTTGCTGACTATTTTTAAAGTTTAAGGTTTTAAAAAATAATCATGATAATTTTCATAAGATGTCAAAGTTACTTTGAGGTCAAACTAACCCCAACAGGATCAACACATAGATTCATTCATATAAGACCAGACTTTCAGATTTCAGTCAGTTGACAGTTTACAGTCAGTTCTTCAGTCAGAGAAATTCAGTGAACAGTGGCTGGACCGCCACTAAAATGTACAGGGCTCTGGACCAAAGGAGTATGAGCTAATAGAATTTACGCCCCTCTCATTTTCAGTTGGCGATTTTTAGTATATGCCACATCACAATAAAAATACTATACCTAAAACAATTCCAAACAGTGCAAATTATTGACATTGACAAATAAAAACATTTTGGTGCAGTATCCTGCCTTTTCCATTTGCTAATTTCTGTTATTAGTAATGAGTTATTGTGTGAAGATATGTGATAACAAAATGTTATAATTTGTCAACATCTCAGTGTCTTATACAATACATTATTATCTATAAAAACAAAAAGTCTAACATCTTTAACAACTTCATGATCATCTGTAGAGATGTTTCACATACTGTATTCTTCTGTTTCAAAGAAATTGATTTTGCCACAGCAGCATAAAAAATAAGAATTAAGCTACTAAAGGCTTCACATTTGAAAAAACCTGAAACTTTTACAATTCACAATTTGTCTCCTGCCATAAATGACATTATAAAAAGATTAAAATTGTTCTTGACTTTTTGTTCTCCCGTTTTTTTATTTTTTTTCCATAATGCAACATGCAAGGGTTGTCCTTTCCATGACCCCACTTGCAATTGTGTCACAATCTAGCTAAGGGCGGGTCACATTGCGGCCACTTTGGTCCAATCATATGTGCTGAGACAGACTCCGCCCCTCTGTCATGTCGCCACAACGCCATTGCTGTTGACGATCGGAGCACGCTCTGAAACGTTAGCATCACTAATGGTGGCAAAGCGCTACACACAATCCACTTTTAAGTTTACGCTCATTCAATAATGCATTGTTCTTGCCAAACTTGTCAATTTCGCATGAAGGTCGACTCATTTTGAATGTCTTTCTCTTGCCTTCTTTGTTCTTTGTTTCCTGACGGCTTACTGTGTTTACAGGTCACAACAGTAGAAAAAGATAAAGCAGATACGAGGCGTAATGAGGTGACACTTTCTGAACACAAAAACACCTCCCACTCTAATTCACACAGCTGCAACAATGTTAATACACAATCCTAAAGCCCCCACTGTTATTGCCTTTGTCTGGCTGTCACTTACTGTTACAAAAACAAAAATCACGTTTTTTCCGGCACAGATCAAAAAAGATGAAGGTTGTGGTAGCTGGGCCACCTGGTCACAGGAGATTTATTTTTTCTTCCCAATTATGAACCATACTTTGACCTTGTAGTAAGCATTGTTATAAAATAACAGTATAATAATAATGTTTTTGAAGATAAGCTACTAAATAATAGGTTCCTATATTATACCTTTTAACACAATAGGCTTTTATCTCCACCTTCAATATTCTGTAGTAAGATTATAGTTTTTCTAGTTACATTGACGTAATCAGTTATGTAGATTTTAGGGCACAATGTAAAGAAATTTGTTTGGTTTTACAATCTTAATCACCTCATGCAGCTGTAGAACAGAGTTTGTGATAACTGACATTGTTAGCAGACTAGCAGACAAATGTAGTAATGTGGCATATAGCCCCTTTAATTATAGCAGGTCTGTGCAATGTTGCAGTATTATCTTCTATTACACTGAAAGCACTTAATCCTGAACAAGGTCACACAAGCTTACATGCAAACGACAAAAGTAAAGTCATAAAAGAAAAAAATATTTGTGGGAAAAAATAAGTTGGCTGTTACAATCTAAGCAAAACTAGCATGTTTATTTTAGAACTAAACAAAACTTAAAAGACTCAGGTCAGGTGAGAACAATCCGTTTGAGAACAAACTATGGCAGAGAAACCAAAACCACAGTCTCTCTTTTTTGAAAATAAAACATGAAAATGATTTTTGAATATATATTATTATACAATATATGAGTATATTCAGATAAGGATAAGCATATTATAATTAATATATTAATATTTGGCAAAGGATGTAAAGACTAAATATAAAAATAATTTTTACATGTACTCATCTTAAACTTTTTAACCAACTTTTATAAATATCTGATATTTTAGTCATTTTTTAACACATTTATTAAATTAA
>JAZGTK010015767.1:0-13054 GCA_036877625.1 Ambastaia sidthimunki
ACCTTTTGCTTTGATTACTGCTTTGCACACTCTTGGCATTCTCTTGATGAGCTTCAAGAGGTAGTCACCTGAAATGGTTTTCACTTCACAGGTGTGCCCTGTCAGGTTTAATAAGTGGGATTTCTTGCCTTATAAATGGGGTTGGGACCATCAGTTGTGTTGTGCAGAAGTCAGGTGGATACACAGCTGATTGTCCTACTAAATAGACTGTTAGAATTTGTATTATGGCAAGAAAAAAGCAGCTAAGTAAAGAAAAACGAGTGGTTTTCATAGTCATAAAAATAAAGAAAACTCTTTGAATGAGAAGGTGTGTCCAAACTTTTGGTGTGTACTGTATATAGAATAGTAATATAGAATTATATTATATTCTGAGAACTTTTTGACCCCAGAGCTATGCATGCCATATAAAAGATCTCTTAACATTACAGATAATTGAATCTTAATTGATAATTGAAATTAAAGTGTTTGTAGGGCTGCTCAATTATGAGAAAAAAAAAATAATCGCGATTATTTAACACGATTACTCATTGACTTGGAAATATTTTATTTATTGCTTTAAAAAAAAGCAGCAAACATGAAATTTTCCTTTATCCCTTTCTTTCACTTAAAATAGCTGAATAAGTAAATACTCAAATGTCCCATATAAGATAGCAGGGCTTGAATTTTGGCACAGGATTGCGGCGCAGGATTTCCCATATCCGCAAGTTTATAATGCGAGAAATTCCCGCACAAATGTATTTGCTTCATTTCAGATCAAATTATGAAATGCATCAACAGACGCGAAGAAAGAAATCACCGGTTCAAACAGTCTGTCTTTATTTTAGAATTTAATTCCACAAACAGCTGCACCGGCATCTCTGACTGTAGCTGAGCCTGTGGCGCATCGGCGTGCTCTCCGTCACCTGCGTCACTGATCTTATTCTCACAAGACTGTGACGCGCTCTAATATTCTGAGTCATAATGAACTGCTTGTGAAGACAGTATCGGCTTCCAAATTATATTATTTCAATCCAGAAATTCAAACATTAAATGCTGTTTTGCTCTCTATACCGTGAGTGGATGAAGCGCGCCTGCCGACTCAACACAGCCGCAACAAAGCGTGAGTAAATCGTCAACTCCCTGTCTTAAAATGCGCGTTTTATCCAAAGTTAACATGAATGTAAAAATAGTCTCCTGCTTACCAATATTCATCATCTCTCACGTAACGGCAGAGTTGCGTGTTTTATTCGGAACACATGACAGAATAGCAGAACGTAATATGGTAAAATTATATTAATAATCGATTTTTGTCGATATCACTGTTTTTGTGATAGTTTGGAGCCGAAATCGAAATTCGATCTATTGCACAGCCCTATGTGTTTGTTACTTTTGTATTGTTTTGTTAGTAGGCTGCCATCTCCGTCCATCTCCGTTTGTGACTGTTCCCGCGCAGGCATCGAGTGCGTGATTCTACGTGACTTCCTTGAATTTTGACTACGTGAATTTTTTAAAAACAAATTAATTAAACTGAAAAAAGTAACTCGCGTTACTTTTTTTTTTAAAGTAACTAAATATTAATGTGTAAATTTATAAAGTAATGTGTTACTTTACTCGTTACTTCGGAAAAGTAATATTATTACGTATTATTATTATAACTTGCGTTACTTGTAATGCGTTACCCCCAACACTGATCGGGTGTACTATGTTTTTGGGCCGTACGAAAAAGTGGGTGAAAAATTCCATAGACTTAACATTGGGATAAATTTTGTCATGTCGTAGCTCTGCATCAGAATGTCATAGAGACTTGGGGTGGGCTCATATCACTTGGCTTAGCAAACAGCAACAAATTGTAACATTAAAACTTTATAGTCACACCCTAGCAACCAGTTACAGTACTCTAGCAACCACCCTATTGACTTCTATTAAAAATGGTGAGAGGCATCAGAACACCATAAAAACAAGTGGGTGGTCTCTTTTGACTCAGACTGGCAAGTAGTCTTTAATTATCACAATGGAAACTCTCCAGCCATTAAGAGCACCCTAACAACCAACATAGCCGTATTTCAGCACCAGAACATCATTAGAGACATGGATGTTGGCTCTTTTAATTCAGACACATATCCATCTAATAGTTTTACCCTGTTAACTGTCTATCTACACACTAGCAATCATTTACAGTACCCTAGAAACCATGTCAAGAAATAAGTAATCTTTCAGCATTAGCAAACATGTAGGTGGGTTTATTTGACTCTGGCTTTAAGTGGGCTTTAAGTATTGTCCTGGCAACTTTCTGGCCACACTGTAGCAACATTTACATCACCCTAACAACCTCATAACATCATGAATAATTTTTAGTATATCTATCGTGCTAGCGTCATGCTAGCGTCAGTCATCGTGTTATCATCATGTTACTTCATGTTAGCATCATTCTAAGTCGTGCCATCATCATGCTAAGTCATGCTACTTGATGTCAAATCATGTTAAAATCTGCTATCATATACTAACTGATGCTAAAACGTATCTGTCTGTCTGTCTGTCTATCCTTAAACTTTTAAGCTTTTAAAACTACCTAAAGCAATCTTTTCTTAAATTTCTTAAAACTATTTTTTTTATTTTTAGGCTGGGCTTTCTCAAGCCAATGTTTTGTTTACTCCTCTAGTTCTGGCAGCCCATAGAACCATACAGTAAAACATTCTGAAATTTGGCACACAGATAGAGGACAGCCTGAATTGTTACTATAGCAAATTTGGAAACCATCTCAAACTCTTTAGCACCACCAGCATTTCTAAGTTTCATTTATGTTTATGCTTAAAACTTTTGACTTTTAAGTCCTAAAAAATGGCCTAAAATCATGAGTGGTCTCTTTAGATTCCTTAAGGCATGCCAAGTCAAGAAATATCCAATGTACCTTGGTCGGCCATTTTGGTCGTAAAATGCAAAATCTTACAAACACAATTGTATATTAATACGAAACTTGCTATGGTTTACCATCCTCATTGTCTGAGGGTATTTACACACTGTGGACCTGGCATCCTGTAGTGGTCAAGAGATTTAGGTAAACGCTTAAAACACATGATTGAAATAACATTGTCATGCAACTCTTTAGGTTCTTTGACTTATGCTGAGTCCTATGATATCAAATTTTTACTACTTCCTGTCCACCATTTTAATGATATTAAAAACATATTTTTTCAATCATTTTAGTTGAATTCACTGTTATACAGAATTTATTATAAAGAAGTTTATTGATTTATTTTTCAAATAAAAAATATGCTATTTTCAAAGTAATCATGTTAAATAATTGCAATCTCAATACTGGCCAAAATATTTATGGTTTTATGATTTCTGCCATAATTAAGCAGCTCTTGCACAGCTGAAGAAGGCAAATCATACAGATCTGAGATAGCATGAGAGTAAATGAAAAGTAAACTCCTCTTGTCATACTTACTTCGACTAGGCACTGTATGCAGTTGACAGCGACTGTCCACAGCCACAGTCAGTAAGACGACTTCATTATCCCCCTTTATGGCTTTACTTTTACAAGCATTAGGCAAAAAAGTTAGGTCTGTGACAACAATTCCATGAGATTCCTGGATGTAGTACAATTTCTGGTATGAAAACAGATAGAAAAGTAAGTACAAAAAATGTTGTGCCCACATGCTCACTATACAAGATTAGGTTTTTCATACCTGCAAGGAAAACGCTATATAGATGGCCACAGATCCAGTCACAGTACCGAGACCAAGAAAAGTTCCAGAGTCACTAAGAAGCCAACACATAGACATAAAATTGTCAGGATACGAGAAAGACCCAATAGCAGAGTGAGAAGTTTATTTACAAAACAGTCACTGACAAGAACAAAACACAAAAGTCCAAAAAAATCCAAAGGAGGGCAACAGCAGGGAAAGGACTGGGACAGAGAGGAAAACATGACCCGCCACAACCGGCAAACAAAGCCAACCGAAAACCCAGATCATGGCGAGGCTGATTCCAGCACGGAGATTAGAGCGGATGGGAGACACCGGAACCAGCCAACAAGGCCCACCAGGTCCCCGGTATACGGCAGCGCCGATCGCAACAAGCTGGTACTCGGAACGGCACCCGGCCTGCTGGGGCAGGAGGAGTCATGATTGGAGGTGCCTTGGCGGTGTGGAGCCGCTGACGGAGCGAATGGAGAACGGGCAGGGGATGTCCCAGAGAGCCGACAAGCCAGGGTAAGTAGAGGGGAGCTGGGCCGAATCCAAACAAAACAAAAGAAACAAAAACCAACTGGAGTCCAAGACGGAGATACGAGACACAGACAAGAACGAAACATAAAAAAAAAACAAGAGTAAACTAGGCAAGGCGAAAACTTAGTAAGAAAAACTAGACTAGATACGATAGGTGCAGACATTGAAACAACATCAACGGTCTGACAAAGACAAGGGGAAAACGAGGGAAATATAAAGAAAAAAAAGTGAT
This sequence comes from Ambastaia sidthimunki, assembly GCA_036877625.1. Taxonomy (NCBI): domain Eukaryota; kingdom Metazoa; phylum Chordata; class Actinopteri; order Cypriniformes; family Botiidae; genus Ambastaia; species Ambastaia sidthimunki. Next base: position 4,441 of record JAZGTK010015767.1, read on the forward strand.
GATAAGCAGGTGTGAGTGATTAGATATTAAGGGTAACAAGCGGAGCGGGGAAAGACAGGACGCCGATGCATGTGGTGAACTGTCAAAAACTGAACCTATGTGCATCACAATAAACAAAACACAAACACTGGTTCAAGATCGGGCTGACCTGACCGTGTTCCTGACATAAAATATAATAATTCCCAATAACAAAGATCACTGAATCAGAGACACAAGCTTGGTTCCAAAACAGTGATCTGCCTCTTCATCTGCTGCCTATATAGACACATCCTCAGTAGAGAGGAAACCTCAGTTAGCTCTGCATGGCATGTTGCATATTGCTCAACAAGTGTCATGATACTTTTACAAGTTTTAAATGCATATTACAGAAATATTGGGCAAAATAGGTTTTCCAGTTAGATTCTGGTTAGATTTCTGACACAGGGTGAACTGTAATAGTTTAATGTTAACTGTAATAATGTCCAAGCTTTTTACCCCATAAAAATTTCTGTAAAGCTGCTGTTCAACAACACGAAAAATGTAACTTTGTCAACCATCTTGAATATATTTTTACAGAGCTCGTCACAATGGATTTATGATACTGACCACTCCACAAAAGATGCAATACTGCCTTGAATTTGGCCAAACCAAAGTAATATTGCTGCCTATCTTTTGAAACGGCAATGCATTGGACCACTGCCTATCATGACCTAAAATGCATACATAGGCAGTTCACTAAGATTTAAAATAAAGCAAGAGATATACTCCCTACCTTACAGTAAGACAGGATATGACTTCATTTCCACATGGCTTAGTGAGTAGCGGCAGAAAAGCGTATCCATCCCATTTGGTGATGTAGCATGGTGGTGGTTTACAGTCTCGTTTGTGTGGGATCTGCACCGTATAGAGTCTTAAAGCATCTTTTTGATCTTCTACCTTTGCAAACCTGGTTTTAAGTAATTGAGAATAATAATCAGATCAAAACAAAGCATCTGACAGCTTGTGGCTTGTTACTAGATGTCAGTATGTATGTGCAACATGCCTGCATGATTTATACCAGTACGTCTTCTCTGCGATTTGGGGCATATTTTCATACCAACACAAACCCACAGCCAGCTGATCACCACTCCACATGTTGCACTCAAAATCACGACCTACTGTTACAATGTGCTACATTAACAGAGAAAATAATTGAAGAGTAATTAAAGAATTGTTAGAATAAACACAAAATGTCTTTCCTGGGTGTGAAACAGCCAATATACACCGCACTAGGGTTGTGATTCTATAATGACAAAAATTTTCTTTTGAAAAACACCTGTACTCTTCTGCCAACCCAAGGGGAACATTGAACTAAATAATCAAAAATACCAAGGCGAATGTTTTATTTGAGCCATGAGCTTGCAGTCTGAATTGAACGAGATAATAATAGTCAATAAATTTCACACAATAACAGATAATACAGTATGACCAAAGCAGTATGATTCAAATGAATGACAATCAATGTTACAAAAAAATTGCTTTTCTTTAGTTTATAGTTCAAACTTTATTGGGGGACACTTCAAAACTAACAAAACTGCTTCTTCAAAACTAATAAAATAATTGTATATATAAAAAAATGCCAAGGAGCCAGAATAGTTAAATAGTTAGCAGTCCCATTAATCCCAATGGCAGCCTCTATTGTATGTAAAAAAGATACTTATACATTATGCAATATACTACTTTCTTTTGTGTTCCACAATACACCTTGATTATTATAATATCAGGGTCACATGCTTTTTACTCCGAGAGCTAAAAACAAATCTCTCAGAAAAAAGCTACCTTTTTATTAGGACTGATGTCAATATCCTCCAGTTCATCTCTGTGGGCTTTAAAGTTTAACTTCTCCTTTAGGGAGGGAAACTGCGAAGAGACAAAACTAGTAAAAACCACCGGGAAACCCTAAAAAAAATGTCCCACGAATAATGGGGAAAACGTCACCTCCCAAACTCGGACATAACCATCAGCTCCTCCGCTCAACAGAAGTGTTAGGTCAGTGCTGAAGCACACACACTTCACACAGGGATCCTGTGGGCTGCAATCTGCTTGCAAAACACCAACATCCTCCACTGAGATTTGAGACTCCTTATTCATCTGGGGTAAATTTCCACCACTTCCATTCTGGCCCTTCCCACCTCTCCTCCTGGCTGCCCCCCTATCTCCAGCCCCTGGTCAACAGTAATATATTTCAACCATAATTTATTCACTTATACAATATTAAAAGGCTATTGGCTATCAAGCCAAAAATAGTTTGTGTAGTTGACAATTCTATAAAAGTATGATAAGCAGATATTCTCGTCTGTCGTTGTCATGATGCGTGTCATGGTGTTTACACAGTACCCTGTGACTAAAATACTTTGAATTATACAAATGTAAGAACAAAATTTATTTGGTATGCCTAGTGTTCACAATAAAAGAAACTACAACACAAACCAAACTATACAAAGAGCAGTTATATTTTATATAAGATACATTTTTATCTAATATTACATGCATATTCAGTTTCTTAACAGAATGATGTTAAACATGTACAAACAATAACATTGCTGAGAACAGAAGCCTCTACTCACCATCTTTTGATGCAGGTTTCTTTGCTTGTTTGGGTGCATGTTGACTAAACTTCATCAAGCTGCAGTTTCCATTTTGCCCTGCAGCGATATAATCACCACCCAGCGACATGTTCATAATGACTTGTGTGTCCGTGTCATGAGTATGCAGCAAAGTGGCACTGTATTTACCACCCACCAACTCTAAACTTAGGAAATGCTGCAACCAAAGGATTAATACTGTTAATTATAGGACACTTAAAGCTGCACCATGCAAGTCAAACTCTTTTGGTTGAAATGTATTATTTTAACTTGAATTTAAACTGTTACTGAAATTTCTTTTAGGCCCCTGTATTGAATTAAAGGAAGATAACAAAAAGTTTGATTTGTTACCTGTTATACTGGTATTTTAATTTTAAAAGAAAAGCTTTAGGCCACACTCAGTAGGGCCCAGACTTTAAACTGCATGTAATTATATTAATTATTTAATAATTAATTTGAGTTGTTACTGTGTATGTAAACTATCACTAAACTATCACTAAACTGCATTTTCCCCTATTTGTTAAAGAAAGTTGTTGCTCATACCACTCCATTCTTGATTCCAGTTTTTGAAGCTCCACCCCCTCCAGCAGTGATGATCAGCCCAGTCTTGAAGTCGACTTTAACAGTATACAGTGGGAAGGGAGCCCTGTACAGTTCTGGTGCTCTTCGTTTACCCATGATTTTTGACTCTGGTCTGAAAGTAAATTGCATAAACCACAAAACACATTTCATTGCATTAGACAGACACTACAATTTGTGTCTCTGGGTGTTATACATACAGCAACTTCTAAATTAGTTTCTTATTCCAGATGTTTCTTTATTTTTCTTTACCTGAAATATTTAAAACAAAGCACATTTCCTGTGAACCATGGTTTTTACGGAATCCCTTAAAAATCTATTTTTTTCATGCTCTCATTTTTAATTTCCATGCTTCATTTTTATAATCACTTCAATGTTAATTTCTTAAGATCCATTTAACTAACAAAAACTTCCTTCCTACTTCCTTCATGACATCAACTTCCAAAGTGATCTTGTTTTTGGTGGGAAAACAACACAAACCTCCCATTGTTTCAAGTTCAGATGCCCCAATTTTGGAATGTTTTTCTCCTTTATTTTCTCCATGAAGCTTTACTTCATATAACATTTGTTAAGGAAAATGCAATAATAAGTTCTAAGACAAGAACCAAAGTAACCAGAAATATTACAACAAAGCAATAAATTTACATTTAAGCATTTGGCAGCCCCTTTTATCCAAAGCAACTTACAGTGCATTCAAACTGTACATTTTTTTATCAGCATGTATGCTCCTGGGAATAGAACACACAACCTTTTGGGCTGCTAATGCAATGCTCTACCATTTGAGCTACATAAATAAAGCATTTAAAAATCAACGCTAAGTATACCACTATGTAAGGAAAGCTGTGAATGTAATGTCCAACATTGTACACTTATGTTTTTGTTCAAAAAGTGCAAAAGCTGCATCCTGTGTACTTAACCTCTTGGAAATGAGATACAATTTCATGATACACTGCGAAGGACGTACATGGAAATATCTGTTTCTGAATCTCACTTTATTATGGGTAATGAAATTCTTCATCAGTAAGGTATGTCAGTCAGATATGCTTTTATGCTGAAAATCTGAATGGGGCTTGGAATCCGCCTTTTCTGTATACTTATATATTTCCCCTTTCATAATACTGCTAAAGTACTTTCTTAAATTACAACACAAACATTCCTTTTTATATCATATAACAGCAATGATTAAGTCCATAGAAACTTATGACCGTCAGACTTCCTTCTCCGGGGTGTATAAATTCACTGCTACTCCATCTGCTACTTCAACAGTCATATTCCTTGTTAACAAGACACTTTATATTCTACACTTGTGACAGAGGGCTGTTTTTTGGACAACAGGATTTAAGAATCATAACACTGCTTCGTCCAGCTCTGCATCTTGAGTGTTATTATTGTAAGGTATACTGCAGTCTACTTCACAATTCTCAAGCAGTCTACTTCAACAATTCTCAAGCAGCAACTGATGCGGGAAAAAATCATGAGTGATGATGTGGGTCACCGTACCTGTGTTTGTGGTCGCACTCCAGTCCGTTATTTCAGCGATCAGCGGACATACCACCGTTTTCCGTAATTGTATGGGCCATGTACTTCCTCTGTTTCCATTAGATACACATCAGCACAGCGTCATATCCTGCGTGTCTGCGTCACGTGTCTGCCCGAGCGGCATTCATTTGCCTAAATAAGTATAGAAATGATAAAATCTAATAAATATCTAAATGTGTCTAAAAATAAGTCTAATTGTTTAAATAATAGATACAACAAAGAATGTAACTAGAATAAACTGACTCGAGTGACTCGACTGACTCGATGGGGTTGAGTTGGGTTATTGAATGTAAAATAACTGCTCAGATTTTAAAATGTTACATAACTTTTTAATCAGAATGTTCGTTAAATATAAATGTAAATATAAATCTAGATAATAATGTAAATATAAATCTAGATATTTAATAAACTGCAAGTCCTTGATTAGGTTAAAAGTAACTGTATGTTATAAATAGGGCTGTCAATTAATTAAAATGTAATATATTGGATGTTTGCTAAGGAAACCACCCAAATTAAGATAACTTAAAGACATTAATGTTGCAGTTAAAAAAATAAATATCCAACATATTTACAAACTAGAGTGTAGAGATTCTCTCCAAGTTAATTGAAGAGGCTCATTTCTGTTATGTGGTAGCTTTCGAAAAATTTAATTTTTAAAAGAAAATAAATAAACTAAACTAGACTACTTTATTTTGGCTTGACAAAGCCCAGCCTGAAAAATGTACAATGGTTCCCTTTCGAGGGAACTCGATGCTGTTTCAAGCTTTACACCATGGGCAGAAGACGCTTCAGGCGCGCCCGAGTCTGAACACATGTGAAACCAAGCCTGTTTATAGGTAAATTCAAGGTCATGTGACGTGGCATTGTGCGCCACAATGCGTTTAAAAGGTGCCTGCAAAATACGTCATCAGCTTTTTTTGTCTTCAGAAACCTGTTTGTCTAGCCAGGCAAGTTTAGCAAGGCAGAATTATTGATTTGTTTGATGAGTTTTTAGAGCATTATGGCTTCTGAAAACTTTAGAAAGTGCGTGCCACCATGTCTGCGATTTATTACGGCGGGTGACACGCATCTTATTTGTGTATCTGTCGAGGCAGAGCGGAGGCTTCACTCGTGGGGCTCGCAGGTCGATTTGGTGAAAGAGCAGTGAGAGAGGGCTCTGTCTTTTCTCTCACGCTCTCTGCCGAATCGGATAAGCGCACATCAGCGTCAAAAGCTGTCATATTAGCAAGATGTCGTGTTAGCTGATATGAGGTACTTATGGCTCAGGCTCAATCCCAGGAAAAGAATGCTTTACTACTATGCGGGCACAACTGTCCCCTGCACGTGTGGAGTCCATCCTTGCTTCTGTGAGCAGTATACAGGTAGGCCAATATCTGACAGTCCTTCAGATTCAGAGGCTGTTAGGACTCATGGCTGCTGTGACCGCAGTGGCCAATGTGGCTGGGGTGCGGTCTCGATTGTCGCCCAGTCCGTGGTCAGGGGAGGACCCTCATCTCTCCTGGCACATAAACTGCCTGGAAATGAGGGCTGTGTTTCTGGCTTCAAAGCACTTCCTCCCACATCCTCCCACACTTCCTTAGGGGTTGTGGTCTACTGGTTAGTGAGTCGGGCTTGTAATCAGTAGGTTGCCGGTTTGATTCCAGCACCGGCAGGTAGCAACTGAAGTGCCCCTGAGCAAGGCACCTAACCCCCGATTGTTCCCTGGACGCTTCAGTGATAGCTGCCCACTGCTCCGAGTGTGTGTTCACGACTTGCAGTGTGTGTTCACTCCTCACTTGTGATGGGTTAAATGCAGAGGTCACATTTCGGGTATGGGTAACCATAACTGACAAGTACATGTCACTTTCACATCTCATGGGCCAACACGTCCTAGCCGCGACAAGTGTGATTCCATTAGGTTTGCTGCACATTAGACCATTCCAGTTCTGGCTGAGAATAAATGGGTTTCATTCCAAAATTCACCCACTAAGGGCAGTAAGGGTTACGCGCCAAGGGCTTTGTACCATTTCTATGTTGCTCTGACCCCGGTTTCTTACTTTGGGTCCCACTCTAAGAGAGTTATGCTGTCGCAGGATTCTTTCGACGAACACTTCCCTCACAGGCTGGGGTGTGGTTCTCAATGGCCACCCAGTCTATGGTCAGTGGTCAACTGTGAATCATGTCCTGTTGGTTCAGTGCTGGAGTTTCTTCAAGAGCACCTTTCTGCAGGGGTGGCTCCTGCCACCCTCAGGGTTTATGTGGCCGCTGTGTCTGCTAGCCATGAACCTGTCAATGGAGCCTCTATTGGGAGACATCCTCTGGCATCTCAGTTTCTGAGATGTCAGTTTTCTTGGCATTAGAGCCCATTCTACTAGGGGTATAGCATCATCTAAGGCTCTGTCTAGGGGAGTGCCCCTAAGTGATATTTGTGCTGCAGCAGGCTGGTCCTCTCTGCACACAGGTCCTCCTGAATTGACAAGTCTAACTCTGCTCCTAATGCTCTTGTGCCTATGCTCACAACATCTAGGGACAGGCTCTCCCTCACTGTGCACGGTCTTTCCTCAGACTTAAGCTGATGATGTTTTTTGCAGGCGCCTTTAAAAGGCATTGTGGTGTGCAATGCTACGTCACATGACCTTGAGCTTGCCTATAAATCTTGATTTAACACATGTTCAGAATCGGGCACACCTGAAGCGTGTTCTCCCCATAGCGCCAAACTTGACACAGCGTCTCTTTTCCTGTCTCAGGGAACCAGGTTACATAAGACATTTGAAATACTTTAGGTCTGACCTCCAACACGATGGTAATGAGTTTAACATGTTTTAGTATATTGTTAACATTTTAACACCTACCATGATTTTAGCATGATGCTCAAATATTTTTACATTTTAACACATTTTAACATTAATTAGCATGATACAAGGACATGTTAGCATGACAATAACACCTTTTAACATGATACCACTACATTTTAACATAATATTAGCATATGTTAACGTGTTTTAACATTAATCTATCATTAATTACTATAAAGCTATCTTTTTTAGCATCAATTAGCATGGCGATAACACATTATAGCATGTTGCTAGCATGTTTTAGCATTAATTAGCATGATGTTTTAACATTATGCTATCACATTTTAACATGATAAAAACATGTTTTAGCATCAATTTGCCAGAGTCTAATGAAAGTGATGAAAGTTGCTAGGGTGTGGCCAAGGAGCAAAGAACACCAACAACCCGAGTCAAATAAACCCACCCACGTCTCAACAATGTTATAAAGTGGTAATGTCACTATTTGTTGCTGTTTGCTAAGCCGAGTGATATGGGCCCTTTCCCAAGTATCTATGACATTCTGATGCGGAGCTATGACGTCAAAAAATGTAGCCCAATGTTAAGTCTATGAAATGATACCAGAAAAATATTGTACATCCGAGTCACAGCATATCCTCCTCAATAAGCATAAGTTACATACAGAAGTTTTGACTAAAAAAGGAAGAATGAGAAGAGCTTGCTTCCCAAGCATCACTAATAAGTATGCAAAAGAGTAACAGTGATGCTTTGCAAGCACCACTAATAAGCTTAAATCAAATAAAAGTTTGTTGGCTTTCTTTGAAGTATTTGTGGACATCACTGATGTAAGTTTAGAAAAATATGAGAAAACATCAGTTAAAGTATAGTAACAAGAAATTGCTTATATTATTTGGCCAATAGATGGTACTATCACCAAATCGTTAGGAAACAGTCAGGATGTGGTCGCAATGAAACTTACAGAAAAGCGTTGCTACACTGTCAGAAAAAAAGGTACTGCGGAGGTACAATTTTGTTCCTATGAGAACAAAAAATATAATGGTACCTTTAAAGGTACACAATAGGTCCTTATGGGTACAATTATGGTCCCAAAACGAGTTATAA
>JAZGTK010015768.1:0-13054 GCA_036877625.1 Ambastaia sidthimunki
CAGTGATGGGTGGGCAGTGATGGGCGGAGCTTTATGACTGTCAGATCTTGGCATGGCTGGTGTTTGGAGTAATTTATCACAGAGAGCTTTGTTGGCATTACTGGCCCTCCGAGCTCTGACACGCACACAGGACATGTTTATTTACAGTCTCGGTGCGAGTGTTTGGGTGTGTGCGCCTGCCTGCGCAACCAACGGGGAACGTTCTCAGAATGTTGGCTAATGTTCTCTTAAAGTTATCAAAACCATTCTTTAAGTAACATTAGTAGAACCTTTTTTGACATAATATTGCACATATATTTAAAAATGCTATTCTCAAGTTGTTAATGGAATGCTTTAAAAACATTACATAATTTGAAAAATTTGAATGACGTTCTTATAACAAGACATATTGTTGTTGTATGTCTATTATTGTATGTCTATAAAACTAGATGTTTAAATATTCAAATACATTCAATGTAACATTTTTAACGTTTTTGTTATGTAATGGAAAGTTATGGAAAAGTTCTTGTAGCCTAAAATTGTTAGCTGGGTGTCGGCTGTAATACAGTGAACTCGACCTCTTATCCTGGACTGGTCTTCAGCAGGGCTATCCCAAGCCCGAGGCTATACATGTATATATAGCCTGTCCAGCCCTGATAGATATAATGATAAATAAGTCTGGCTTGCAGTCTTTGAAGGAGGGGTTTGTTCGAGAGACCCATCTCAAGCTCCGAGCTCATTATATCATAATTGTACAAATGACAGTATTTCAGATACACACACAGTAATTTGTGTCTATTCTTTAGCAAACTGAATGTTCTGGAAATCAGTAAATAAAAGGCTTATGCAGTAATAATACACTAGTGATGCCTGCAGGACTCAAATGATGTTACAAAACAGATGACATCAAAATCCTTCAATTTCATCTTCTGATTCTTATTTTAGGGAATCAATAATACTGCCATTAAAATGTGGATTCAATAAGACATTTCTAAGAAGTCGATTTTGCCCCATTTTCGGCCATTCTTCAGTCCTGTGTCTTCTTAGAAAACACTCTTAGAAAAACATTGTAATGACTTTAATTTGTTTTTCCTCTTTCATTAACTGTCTTGTTCAACATGTGCACGAGTGCTGGAAAGAAAAGGCCAAACTGGACTTAACCAGGACACAGAGATGAATGAAGCCCCAGATTTACTGAACAGAGCACAACAAACAGCAGATTCATCTGGAACAATAAAGACTGTGTGATTCTGGCCTTTTAAACATGAAAGTTACATCTGTAACACATAAATAATGTAACTGCTAAATAACGTAAGAATATAAATGGTCAGAAAAGACTTAACATCAGACATTTAAAAAAATGGAATGTTTCTAAATAAATTTAATGTTAAGTAAGAAGTAAGAAGTTTTTGGGATGCATTTTTTTGAAACAGAAGTGTACAAACAGTCATTTACTGTATACGTATTATAATGATCAATTGAATTAAATCTTGGAATGATCCGTCCTTTTAAAAACATAATAAATGCATAGTGATTTAAAAATAACATAATAGTGACTCAAAATAAACTTTTAAAGTATAGTGCTTGTGTTTTATTGATCCTACTTACACAAGTCAAGCATCAGTTATAAAATACCAAATATGTTATGGTTATTGTTTATGTAAATACATAACATATGAGAGAGTATCTGGTTAGTTATAACTAGGTCCAAAGAGGAATCACCTATATAAGCAGTTTTTAGTTTTATAGTTTAGCCTTGAATAAACAAGCTTAGTTTCCTCACACCTTGACCTATATACAGTAAACCTCAATGAACATCCATCCTTGATCTATTGTCCTACATTCCTCCCCTATATTTACACTATATATTCACCCCTATATCCACACTGTCTTCCTCACCAGGTTTGATTTTGCAGTGTGGGGTGTTTTTGCTACCGGGTGACTTTTTGTTTGATGTTCAGACCACCTTTCCAGTTCCATTAGCTCAAGATCAACAGCTGGTGAGAAACAGGGCCAAAATCTTTCTCCCTCAAACGGAGTTTGATATTCTTGGCTGTAGCACAAAACAATGAGTTTATGAAAGAAGAAATTAGGTGTGCTGTGTGAAACACACACATTCATACACGTAATGGTTTTTATACTGTAGTTTTCGCTGATTTAGATTTAAAAAAAAAAGGGAATTCTGTATGATTTATAAGCTTGTTTCCTTATGGGGACCTAAAAGTGTCCTCACAAGGTAAAAATATACTGGTATTACTAAACTTGTGGAGACATTCTCAATATTGTAGTGAATACCAGAACTTCTCTCTCTCTTTCTCTCTCTCTCTCTCTCTCTCTCTGTAGTATCTGTTAATTTGAAACTGATTTATTATGTTTAATTGATAGTAGGTCCATCTCCAACTCATAACAATTTATACAACAAGATCTTCATCTTCGTCTTTTGTGTCATTTATTACCTTAAAAAGTTAATAGCAAACTAGTTTCACATATGGGACCTGGTTAAAGTGGAGATCTAACACACTGCCAAAATTGTTTGTTGTACAACAGAAAACAAAATGCTTAAATCAAATATAAGACCGATATCTAGCTCAGCCCTCATTCATACTCACACAGTCTTGTGAAACCTCTGCTGACATTTCTGAATGGACATGTGCCGCCCTGCTAGACTGCCAAACAAAAACAAACAAGGAAACATGGAGCTAAACAAAACAAAAGACCTGGCACACAAACCAAAGTCTGACATAATTCACAGCCTCTGTGTGAGTATTTGTGTGTGTCTCCGCCTCTGTGATTGTGAGCTTTCCAGAACCCAAATAAAGCCGTACTCCATTACTGGTCCCAGCTTGAGTGAGACCCTCATTCAGGACTCCTCGTGGAGGCCCCCCTGACCCTGAAGCCACATCCATTTCTCACGCTATCATAATCTCCCCAAAGGACTTATTAACGGATTTATTGCCTGTAGGAATCTGACCGATGTGGCTGATTTATGTATTTAATTATTACACTATAGTTCACATACAGTAACTATTTCATGAGTGGACAATATAATCTGTTTTTAAATTGTATTTTAATTTTACATTTAACAGTCAGTAAGTGAATCCTGTGATTTTGTAGTCGTGTTCTCTATTTCTCCACTAGAGGTCTCTGCACACTAAACTATCACACCGTCTTTAACACAGTGCGCTTTCTAGCCTGTCGTCTTTAAATGAGATTTGGTAACTTTTGCCTCTTTTCCTTAATGTACACAAAAACAGCAACTTTTAACAGATCAGTTAAAAATGATGTGCACTCACATGAGATGAAGACTCCAGACATGTTAGTGGCTCAGAGAAAGACGTTTATTCTACACCATGTGGGTTCTGCCCTCATGGGAGCTTCCATGTTGAGATCACATGACCAGCCATACCTGCAGTTTGCCCTAGATACTATAAATAATAATAAATGCCTGTTTATTTATATAATGCTTTTTCAATACTTAAGTGATCATACATAAAGATCAAAGTCCATCTAAAGAAAATAAGCAAACCAGACAGTATAACAACAAACACAGTAAAAATAATAAAGACAAAACATGAATATGAATGAATATATGAGTTAAAAGTGCAGTTCAGAGCTGTGGTACGAATAAACCACAGTGTGTGTGATCCAGCAGACAAAACAGAACAAGTGTGAGTAAAAAAACAAAACCTCTAGACCAGCAATTCATCCTGCACTGATGAAACAAATATGAAACTGTGACATGACCCCAAGCCCATGTCAGCCACCGTCACCCCGACACAAAATGCCTCAGCCCAGGGCATCACACAGGGAAATACACACCAGCCCACACCACTAACCACATGCGTTTCATTGGTGTGTGTGTGCAAACAAACAAGACAAAAACCAAATAACCAGTTTCAGTCTTAGGAGGCAGCATTAATAAAAACATTCCTGCATCCACACAGACAGGTGTTGGATTAAAGTCCAAGACTTTTGGGATGAAGAAGAATCAATGAAACCTGAGGAAAAACTCGCTGACTGCACCTTGAAATCACGTGTTTTAATCTACAGGGATCTAAAGAGTTAATGCTGTAATACACAGCAGTAAAATGACTTCAGCGCTTTCATTCAATACACAATCAGTAAAATAAAGCTCATGCCTCAGAACATTTTGTTTATCACACCCGCTGATTCAAATGTGATTATAGGCATCACCACACTTTACATGCATGGACCTGTGATTGTGCATGTCATTAACACCACGTGGAACTAGAGAAGTGCTTTTCCTGCAGTTAGTTGAGGGTAAAGGGTTTGTGGCAGGAGTCAACAAGCTCAGTTAGACGTGCAAATGTTCAGTTTTCATTAAATGTGAGCTGTAATATAAGTGTGCGCTGAAATTCATCTCAATCACATGCTGTTTCTTTTCATATTTACTCTTATTTCTTTTCTATTTCTGCTACTGACTGTGACTGCTTCTAGTGCTTAAGAAACAACATTAGAAGCAAAGCATGTTCATTCTCATTTAGAGGGGGTGTAATTTACACTTGTGTTCTTTATCGCCACTGTGTTGCCGCAAAGAATGATGGGATATGTCGCTCAAACCTGTCAGCACATGAAGAGGATAAATGAGAATTTACTTGACAGTACATACAATTGTATGTAAACTACAGATTGTCAACATTCACAATTACAATTTACATTATAAGCAACTTGCTTCTGTTATGATTGTTTTGCATTTTGTATTCATTGACCCCCCAACTCATAACAGAGCCACGTGCTTATACTGCCCCCTGCTGGACTAGAAACAGAGCTTGACCTCAACCTTTAGTAGCTGTACCAGAAGCACTGGCTACATCAGTCACTCATCAGTAAACAGCTCAATGACGTTGTCCTCCTGTGGGCCGTCGGGCCTCTGTAAGACTGTCTTTAAATAGCTTGTGGATTTCTTCATTAAATAGCTTTAATAGCTTGAAGATTGTGTTGTTTAATGTTAATGCAAATTATCTTCATCTGACTCATGATGTGTCACCTACAATTTGCCTTGCCAGTTTTTATGTTGTATATACGTACATATGTATAATACGTACATACATATATGTATGTATTTATGCATGTATGTATGTATGCTTGTTCTTCATTATTTGGTCCAAACCATTCATTTATTTTAAAAACATTTTCTAAATAAAATTTAAATTTTCTGAAAAACAAATGTATATGTTGGTACAGTTATATTTTGCTCTACAATAATCATATTAAAAATTTAAACAAACAGCTTTAGATGAAACGATTTTTAGGATAATAAGAAACATTTCAGTCAAGTGTTTCCAAACTTTTGACTGGTGGTGTAAATTATATAAAATTATTGTCCAGAATGCAATGAACAGCCACATGTATTAGTACAACATGTCATTTCATAAGCACATTATAAATAATACAAACAATTATTAGCAAATACTCTTTTCTAACTTGCTATAGGCAGATGAGCTTCATGGGTTAAATTTTTCTTTCGCTCTGACACATTTATAACCTTTGAATGAGCTGAACTGAGAGTAATCAGATGTGTGTCTGGCTGTAACTTTCTTGCAGGCATTTTGCATCAACGCTTGCACATTTCAGACGAGACCTTTTGTTCTAAGTGTCTGGCCCGCCAACCAAAGTTTCTTACTTTCCACTTGACATTTATAAACGTGTATCTTTTAACGTGAATGCGCATCTCTGAGTGACCGCAACTTTATTATGTGGAAGGAGGTTGATGATAAATTGTCTAGGAGACGTCAAAGTGCACGGCATGCACACGCATGCATGCACATCTGCATGACTGCACGTCTGTGTTTCAACACCTGTCAAAACTTGGCTTGACTAACTTGTGAATCATTTGGAGGATCGGCAGAGGATGTTGGACATCCTCCTCATGTACGGATACTTCCTTACTCATCAGGTAGCTTGTTAAGCAACATGTGGGAATTATGTTGTGTGCACTCGTGTTTGGCAGCCCATGCATGGCTCATGCTGCAATGCAACTGCATGAACTCGGTTGTAATTTAGCGGGCAGTAGATCAGATGCATATTGCATGACGCTTTCTCACGCGAGGCCCCTTTGTGGCATGTGTGTCGAGATACAGTATGTATATAGAATGAGGGCGGGACAGAGAACTGGTAAAATATGCAGGATATACAGGCATCTACAGAACATACAGAAATCACATGCAGAAAGAGGCAATGGACTGGAATCACTCAGAATGTGTACAGGTGCATGTATAAATCAGCCATTTTCTGCTTTGGTGAACGCTAGCGCATGAATCCACACTAACACACACACAACGCTGTAAAAAACCTAAAGGGGCAATTGAATGTCAATCAATGGCTGTTCTTAAAAATTGTGTTGACTGCAGCAGGAAACTGACAGCATGTTAAAATGTTGTATTGCTTTGTATTCATACTTCTACTCCCAGCTTTGCCATGTCGTTAAGTGACAAAAATGTTAAAAATGTTATTTTGAATGTTCAAAAAACGTTCAAAACATACTTTTTTTAGATGTTGTATTAACAATATTGCTTGGTTATAAGAAGTGAGTCAAACAATAAAATTCTCTAATGTTTTCAAAATGTGCCACTAACAGCTTAAGAATAATATTTTTATATGGCATATAGCATTAAAAAGTTACTGCAGGAACATGTTTTTGACAACTTTGAGACAACCTATAGAGAATGTTAGCCAATGTTCTGATAATATACACAGTGTTTTTTAAACAGGACATGGATAAAGCACTCATTCATTCTGCAGGCTTTAGTATAGAAAGCAGTAACACTTATACAGAGAGATTTTTTGCATTTTTTGCATTTCTCATCACTTATTCATCCAGATGGAATAAACACAGCCATTGTCTATTCAATGAGCCTGAAGCTGAAGTCTGAGACATGTTTACCTTTCCTGTAGGCGGTAATTGTTGCCACATACGGCCAGTGACAGATTTTGACTGACGGCTCCCCTGCCATGCAGAAGAGCTGCTTCTGTGTTCAGTCTGATCATTAGTTTGAGCTTCTTGGGCTGCAGTTTGTACTTTCTGAGCTAGACAGGAAGGGAGGTGAAAGAGAGAGGAACATCTTTCAACAATTAGATCCTTTAAACATGAATGACGAATTCCTGGAGAAAACCACCAGCACAATGCCATAGAAGAACCATTTTTGGCTGTATGGTTCCATAAAGAACCTTTTACAGTTGTAGAACCTTTTTAATAAAGTTCTTTGTAGTGGAAAAAGTTTTTTTAGACTATAAAAAGGAAAAAAGAAAAGGTTCTTCAAAGAACCTTTGACTAAATAGGGAACCAAAAATGGTTTTTTTATGGCATCACTGTGAAGAACCTTTTTAGAACCTTTATTCTAGTGTAAGCAAGACCATTTCAAATCTGCCATTTTGGTGCACGTGCTTTCAGTTCTGCATCCAGGATTTTAATGAGCCAATCACCTGAGCTGTAATTGTCATGTGACTAATTATCTAAAGCCACAGAAACAAAAAAACTTAAAATAAAGTCAGAAAAGTTTCTTTATTATATCTGTAAATCTTTAGTGTGTGTAAATACCACAAACAATGGGCTTTATTTCAGCTGAGCAAAAAACACCTGCACATCACCAAGACAGAAGTTCTTCATTATCTTCTATCAGGAGAACAAAGACAGCAATCAAAGTGTATGAGATAATGGGTTTTGAATTGAATCTGAAGTCTCTGGTGCTTTGTGTTCATGACTGTCATGTTTGAGATTTTACATTATATTTTAATCAAGTTGTGTTGTTGGGATGTGAGTTTAGCCCAGTAGATGGAGGAAAACATGAATAAAGTTTAGTACAAAGAAATGAAAACTAACAAAACAAAAAATTCATCGTTGCTAACAAACAAACAAACAAACAAACAGAACAATGGGCTCAGTTTGCTGTTTCATTGTGTTGGGATTCCTGCGACTGGCACTGTAACAGGGTTGAAGGTTAAGATTCAAGTGCAGAGATTTATAACAGGGTAATCCAGAGCACATGAATCCAGCACACATGCAAAGGTCAAAATGTCAAATTAAAATCCTGCACAGCTCAGTCTGAGCCACAGTCCAAACCTGTGCAAACTTCAGATCACGTCAACAGGGTGTGAAAAGTGACGTGACAGAACACACAGAACTGAACACTAACAAGAGTTACAGATGCACCAGATACTTGATCCACTGGAAATGCTTTAATGAAGAACAACAGAATGGAAAGGAGTAAACTAGTCAATGGGTGATGGCTGGATCACTGTTGTATTAGTTAAAAATGATCAAGCTAACAGAAGGTTCTGAATTCTGGTCAGGGCTGAGGTCAGAGGTCACCTGCAGTGTGACATCAGAACAGTGTCGATATATGCGCAGATGTCACTTGATGCCTCCACAGTAGAAGATTTAAATTCAAACTCTCTGGTCTATTGCACATCATTCAACTTCCAGTGATGCTCTCTCTCTCTCTCTCTCTCTCTCTCTCTCTCTGTCTCTTCTCTCTCTCTCTCACACTATATTTCTATAATCTCATCCAATAAACCTTAAATCAATATTTGCTGAAAGTATAGTAGATAATAGTTGGATCTATTGCAAATATATAATTTTATTTATGAATGTTCTCATTTTAATTGTCATTATAAATCAGAAATCGGTCCTGAATGCTGATTGGACGATACAGCCATGCTAAGATACACGATACAATAACAGTTATTCTAGTACATGCTGCTGTTGAAAACACAGACACTGTAGTCAAATCTGAAGGTGTTGCTGGCTCTCCACGGCTCAACATGCCATGAATATATTCATCAATTAGCACAACATCTCTGACATTATTGTGTAGCAGAAGCAACAACACACAAAACATCTTAATTATCACACCTGCATTCATTTACTGGAACTTTCTTTTGTTACCACAAAGAAAGATTGAAAGGTAGAAAAATCTGGATTGTAGTTACACCTGCTCTGCCGATCTCTGGAGCACAGAAGTGCAACTGTGTTAATTTGATCATGCTCACACCTTTCCGTCTGTCTCACACACACACACAATGTTTGTTCATCTCACTCCGTCTCTCTGTATTGACACCCCACCAGGGGCTGCCATGGAAACGGAATCAGATATAAGATTTCACTCCTCAATAAATGTAGTGATGAAGAAAGAGGAAGAGGCAGCAGTGGGGAGTGAGAGAGCTACTAATTATCTCCTCTTCCACTCCTGGGAGATGGATTATATTTCATGAGGTATTAGATGGATAGATGAATATAACCAGGAGTACAAATTCAGATATGAAATAACTTTGAAGCTCGTCCAAGGTGAAATACGACATCACGGGTGTGATTTTGGCAGCGTTGTGCAAATTTTTCACTTCATTAACACAGTCCGTCTAAAAAGAGGAACGGAAAGGCAGACGGACACTGAAGTGAGTGTGTTTTGCATTAAATTAAAGGATGTTGACAGCCACACCTCTTACTGTGTCTTTTCCAGCTCCCTCTGTGAGCATAACACACAGATCTCTGGAACACACACAAACACAGTTGACTGAGATTTCCGGCTATGATTCTGGAACACACACGCTGAATAAATGACTTTTTTGTGTGCTGAAAATGTTGACCTCACTTCACATTTTCTGGTAAAGAAGCTTTCAGTAATTCTCCGCACTGGAGTCAATACGGATTAGCATTCCGGAGATTTATTTTTTATTTGGCCAATAGGAAATACTTTAATTTAATCCTATTACATCCAGCCCTCTAGAGGTCAGTATATCTCTAACGTGTCACCACCATTCACTCACCCATGAATCTAAGAAATAGAAGAAACATAATATATATGCATATAATATATAATAAATATCACAAAACTTAGTACAAAGTACTAGTTAAGTACTGGCTGGTGACGCAATACAGTAACAATCACATCACTGTTCTGTTTCTCTGTCCAAAATGAACAATATATACATATGTAAATGTACTGTATATAATCACACACATCACATCATACTTAACGTATATCACATTCATTTGCTGTGATTTGTGATCACCTGTTGTGTATCTACTTTTTTGTGACCTTTCCATGCAGCGACAGCCTTTAATTTCAAGGCCAATGTTTCAGCACAGTCTAACTTTTCACACATGACCTTTCAAATCACTTCTTGCATATCTGAAAATTCTTCCATCATTTACTCACCCGTGTGTCATTCCAAGCCTGAATTATTATTATTTTGTTTCTGAGGAACATAAAAGATATTTTGAATCAACAGTGGCACCCTTTGACTACATTGTATGGAGACAAAACACCAAAACATTTCTCAAAATATATCCTCCACAGACATAAAATTTTTATTTTTGGTTAAATTGTCCCTTTCACTAGCACGTCAACTTGTAATCAGAAACTGACACTGTAGTTGATGAAATATTGATGACTTCAAGCATCCAATTTATTGTAAAATTTGTCCAAATTTTTGCAAACAGGTCCAGACACTTATATAAACTTTAGACATTTTTAATCTCCAAAAGATGGGCAATTCTGACCAACACATTTGCCATGTCTGTCGTTTGTAAACAACAACAGATAATAACTATTCCAAAACATAAACTATAAATATTTAATCTTGAGCCATGCCCCCAATACACAAACTTTGCATGTCTTCCATAATACACAACCAGCGACCACATGACACATTAAAATGCACCCAGTTGTGCAAGTACAAAAAGTTGCCCTTGAAGTAACTTTCATACAACATTACATGTGTCTCTACACTAGCAGCATACAGAGAGTCTCACTTCCTCTAGAGAATTTAGACCCCTTGCTCAGTCACATCTGGTGGTCAGGGTTACCGAGTTAGGGATCATCTCTAAAGTTACAGCAGCAAACATACATGTAAAGAGAAATTACTAAATAAAATCTAATCACTTCATATAACACGTTTTATCCAAAGCAACTTACAGTGCGCTGAAGATACATTTTCTTGGCATGCATGTTCCCTGGGAACCAAAAGCGCAACCTTTGCAAGTAACGGGAACAATTTTAAAACAATGTCTCGTATGAAAACAATGATAAAACTCCTACACACAACACAAAAGCTACAGCTACACAGACTCTGCAAGTTACATAAAGACCTGTAAAAGCAACAAAGTTCAACAGCTTAAAAAGAAACACATGTCTGGTTGAAAATCAAAAAAATACATTCGACACGTCGCACAGTTTTTCATGGTGTCTAAAACTGTGAATATCTATACGATACCTTTCTGTGGCCAATTTAGCACAAACAATTAACAAAACCCCACGAGGAGAGCAGTGTTGTCATTAAAACACCATTAAGAACGAAGCGCATTAAATCACTCGTCTTAAATAAATGCACATCTACCTTTCTGTGCCAACAAGCGAGGCTGAAACCAGCTGGGAGATTTCCTTATATAGAGTAACACACCTGCAGCAAATAAGACTGATTTACACATTAATGAATTCAATTCCTGTCAGTGACTAAATGAAAACTTTTGTAATATGGATAATTTTGTCAAGGAAGCTGATTGGTCAACAGCTGGGACCTTTTCATTAAGCTAATTCCTGTATGTTGTCCTTTTTTGCAAACCAATACTGTTATACTGTATGCTGTATATCAGAGATGATATCATTTAATGTTAGCTTAAATATTAATGTTAGATCTTTATTTAACAATTTTACTTAATACAGTTAAAGCTGCAATCATAACTTTTGCCTCTCTGTCGCCATCTCTGTTTGAACCATAAAACTGCAGGTTATTGTACATACTTTTATAAACATAAGCTGAAGTCCTAAGAAGTCAAACTTGAAACCCAAGGTTTGATGTGATATTTCCTGTGAAATCCAACCCAACAATTCAAAATATAAATCATTATAAACTTCCTGTTGTGAATCAGGGTAAAGAGGTCTTGATCAACACTGGTCTGTTATGTACATGCTCAGTAACTGATCTTTGTTCCTTTTCAACATTTTTAACCCAACAAAGTTACAGACTGTAGCCTTAAAATACAGTTTTAATAAACATGTGTCTTTAATGCTTGCATGCAGCTGTTTCAGAAAAGCAATAAGGCCCTTGAAACCGAGCCATGTTTTAAATATAGCCACGGCTGAAGGGGTTGCAGCCGTTGTGCTCCACATGTCAAATAAAATTTGGGCCCTGAAGCAAAAACCAGTTAAGACACACTGGTGCAGAATTTCTGAAGATAACATCTTTCATTTCAGCGTTTCAGGAGATGGACAGACCTACAGCACTGATGCACGGTCAGTTCTCAGTCTACTGCTTCTCCTGGTCTTCTGCCAGGACAGTCGCTCTCAGAGGTCCAAGTGTTTTCGGAGATGAAACAAACACAACCAAATGTGGCGGCCCAGAGCTCTTATTGCCATCGAACCCCAGCGTCCCTCACATACAGTACAACCAGACATCAGTCTCTGTGCTTTTCATATGAGCCTGGTCTCATTTTGGAGTGTTGGAGATGAAAGATCTAAATCTGTCACAACCAGAACTAGCTGCATGGGAGCAGGGTGGGGAACATTATTTGGGGGGCCTGTAGGAGTGACCTGGTGAGCAGCTAAGGTTAGTCAGGCTCCCTGTGGGAATCATGTTCCTCTGTGTTTGACTGTTGGGCTGCATGAATCATATTTGCTCATGAATTTGTTTGCTTTGTTTAACAGTGTCTGATGTCTACAGATGTGACTGGTCCAGGGTCAGCCGTGTTTGGGGTCAGGAAAGGTATTTTCAGACATTTTGCTGGGGAGTGTTTGTTTCTGTACGCAGTAAATCCAGAGACAGTGGAAAATACAGCCCATGTCACATAAATTACATCTTATTTAATTAAATCCAACAACAACTGCAGATTTTTACAATGTAAATTGCGTTTGTACTTCCTGTCACAATGCTAGGATGTTCTGGTTGGTTGCCAGGGTGTTGCTAAGGGCTTCTGAATAGTTGATAACATGTTGCTAAGGAGATCTGGGTGCTTGCTTTGATCACTTACTAGCTATGGTAACAATAATTGTAACATTCAATACAATTTATGTACACAACACTTTTTCTTTTGGATTAGTACAACAAAAAATAAACTACA
>JAZGTK010015769.1:0-13054 GCA_036877625.1 Ambastaia sidthimunki
CCCTATAAATCCACATGATCACTAATGTGTTATCCATCATGATCCATTTGTGGATGTTGGATCTAAGACTGAGATAAGAGCAATCTGAGCTAAGGACAAGTTGCAGATGCAAAATATTTATGCATTCTCATTTTTTATGTGCAGTTTGCCTACTACATTTGCCACCTTAGACATTGATGGTGCCAGAAAACTGATCTTTGCCCTTCCAGGTATGTTGTGCTATACGTTTAGTACCTAAGTGTTTGTATCTGTGTATGTCAATGAAAGAAACAGTTTTGTTTTGACAGGCAAATAAGTGTCTGTCTAACCTATTCTTGAAACTCACACGCACAGACAAAAGACACATTAATTTAAAAACCCAGTTGAAATGATCAAATTTCTTTGTGCATTGGTCCAATTAGAACAGCTTTCCTCTTTCTGTGTAACTCCAGAACAGATTTCTAACCTCAGTGGTCCGTATCCCATGAGATGGTATTAGCCCGCAGTTGCCCACCTCAATAACTGCAGCCCTAAGCCCTGTAATTTTGCTTATAACTTCCTGCTTGCCAACTTGTCTGATCAGCTTGCCCAATCTTGCCCCCACCCCAAGTCCACTGTGCTCCCACCTTGTACCCTCAGAAAGCAGGTGGTTGAGGCAGAGATGACAGTGGCAATTTCTATATTCCCCTTCAAAGGTAATTTCACCTACAGAGACACAGGGGCGACTCTACTGGAGGCTGTGCCTTTGAGTGACATCGAGGCCAGCAGACTTCCTGTGCCCCCTCCCACACGTGGAAGTAGGTGCTCTTAATTTAAGAAATAAGCCCTGTTCTCAGCCCAAGCTCAGAAAACGGAAAAGGACTTAAATTTTGACACAAAACCCTAATTAACTGGTTGTCTAAACCAGAACAAGATTGAACACAAAATGTCTTAGTTGTTCTTGCACTTGGGAGCAGTGTGTTATAATTATTGCAGACGTAAGATCTCAAACCATAAAAAGCCTCAACTAATCTAACAACCTCAAAAACACGATGAAATGAAACGGCATTACAAAGAAAATCCTGGGAAATAATATTTCTGTTGTGATTATTTAATGGGATGCTTTCTGTTCTGTTTTCTGAGAGTAAAGCATTTGTGCTTTTTTTTTTTTGGATCTATGGCTCTACGTGTAGCTGTTAGTTCTGTGGCAACTTCCCCAAGCCTCATGTTTGTGTACTGTGATGTGGCTTAGTGTCTGCTATGTGTCTGGTTGCCCTATTTCTCCTTATGCCCTCCTTTTGCTTTCAGTAACCCGCTTCCTTACTTGTTGATGTGATAGAGGACATCTTTGTATCTGACACACTCTTTCATTGTCTGATTTCAGTAGTGTGGTACAGCTGTCTTATCAAAGAGGAGACTTAGGGAGCATTCATATAGGCTGTGTTCTTGCCTTTAAAGACAGCTAGATGTAGTGGAGCGAAATAGAATGGAATGCAAGTTTCAATGTGCATTTTCAAGTTTAATTGTTTTTGGCTTACAGCAATATGCTATTTAAAAACCTGGAATGTGACGCTGAAAGAACAGTGAGATGTCCATTCAGCATTTAATATTATAAATTTACATTTAAAAAGCAGCACAGATCTATACAAGAATGGGTTTTGCGTTATGGCGCCTGATTTTGTTCTTACACTTAATGTCAACAAAGCAGTTCATCTCTTCAGATTAGGCCAGAAAGCTTTAATCTTAATTGTAAACTTTACTGGAGCTGACATGAACCATACCCCAGATCTCCACTATCAAAGACTCAAGTCAGTTGTTTGGTGCCCACCTAAGTTTGAGAAACTGCTTACACCCAGACCTCAAATGAACTTGAGTCTGCAAAGCATGAGGACATTTATGGTTCCTAATCAGGAGTCAAACTGGATTCATGTCAACTTTTTGATAAAGTAATTTGTGTTTTCTCTCTCAGGTAACCCAGTGTCAGCTGTTGTAACCTGTAATCTTTTTGTCATCCCTGCATTAAGAAAGATGCAGGGCATTCTGGACCCAAGACCCACCATTATCAAAGCCAGGGTAGGCAAACTGCAGCTCATTGTAACATACATGTGTATCTGTTGTGCTGGGATCTCATCAGTATTGTATCCTTTTCTCTGCAGCTGTCCTGTGATGTAAAGTTGGATCCACGTCCAGAGTATCATCGCTGTATACTGACATGGCATCACCAGGAACCTCTGCCCTGGGCACAGAGCACAGGTATACAAACCTGATTACTAAACAGGCCTCTTTCTCCTTTCTTATTCTTTCTTGTGCTTCAGGCCCTGGTATATCCATAGTGAAAGTATGCGACGGGCTAAGAAATTCAACTGGAAAAAATCTGTCTAAGTATATGGAGGTTTCGCTCACACCCACTTATTACAACATCGCTTTGGACCAATGGTAGTTAGATGTTTTAACCAGGACAAAGTTTTACTGAAAGTTTGTGCTGGGAAGCTGTTTTGAACCACAAAAATAAACAAACAAACCTTTGGCCAGATTTACAGTTGTTCGAAATTGTCACACCTTTTATTTACATTTAGAATATACCAAAACAACTCATAATAACACATTCATATTAATGTCAATAAATAATACAAAATAGGAATGTGTCCATTATCAGGTGTTTCCAGTATAGACAGCTTTGTTTATTATAATGAAAGCAATCTGTTTTTTTCTTCAGTTTAGTTTTATTTAAAGTTGTTCGTGAGACAGATTATAGCGATAAGAACATTATTCCTGCTGGTTCCTGGATTAAGGAGTTTATGCAGAACTAATTGTTCCAGTCCAGAATGGAACGTGATAGAACAGAGTGAAACGTGTGGATATGGGCCGGATTAAGCAACCAACTCTGGCTCCAGCACCAGCATTGGCACCCTCATGGTGGAAAAGGGTTATTGGAGAACACAGTCAAAAAAAAATATCATTATTGTACCCTTGAGCAAAGCATTTGAGATGCATTTGCTCAAGCGGGAATTTATAACCCTGCTTCTCTTCTGTTTTTTCAGGAAACCAAATGAGTAGTCGGCTAATGAGCATGCGTAGTGCCAACGGCCTTCTGATGTTGCCTCCAAAAACAGAGCAATACGTGGAGCTGCACAAGGGTGAAGTTGTGGACGTCATGGTCATAGGACGGCTATGATGTCATCTTAGAGGGACAGACCAAGTAAAGAGCAAGAAAGTGGTGCATGTCCACATATCATTACTGTTCTGTAATATGCAACGGCACAGCTAGTTTTTATTGATTTGGAAAAAGTTGATCCAGTATAATCAACATTTCAGACGAATACAAGAATTTATGAAAATACGACTTCGAAGACATCATTGTATTTCAAAGACAGAAAATATTATACCTTTTAAAGTGAGAATATATATATATATATGAAATATAAGAGATTTATTCTGTAATATATTGTTATAATTATTATGATTATTAATATAATGATGAATATTATCATATTCAGCAGCTCTGTTCCATTCATTGCAATTGCTTTGTGTGTTCAATGCTAGAACTTATAGATAGCGGTAGCATTTTAATAGACAGCTGTTGGCGCCTGTCACACCCATCAGAAAGCTTATTTTCTCATCAGTAGAAAATGTGTCACTGAGGGATGAAAAAATCTTAAAAAATGACAACAGAGGCCCCTTTGGATCCCTGACAAAAGCTTGGATCTTTTCATCTCTCCTCAAAGTGCACCGAGGTGACCAGCTATATTTCCCTTTAGTATTATATGCTCCATAAAGACTTCATTATGCTTCATAAAGGGTTTACAAAACGCTTTGCTTGTCGTTTAAATTGTGAGTCGTGTTTATGTGCGCAGTGCCAAAAGTCAGGGCTGTGGGGGGGTGAAGTCTTGTGGTTACAGATGTGAAAAGCAGTGGGTGCTGCTGGGTAACACAGATTTTGTACAGATCATTCAACTTTGAAACATTGTTTGCACAAATGATGACCAGTCAGTAAACTTCTGAAGGGTCTGTGTAAATTCTATGATATTTAATTGCACCCAGGGACATATCCTGCTTAGTCTGGAGCAGGCTTCATAATAAACTGACCCTCATAGCTCTGCCCTTACTACTCTATATTTTACCCACTACCCTTACATTTAAACTTGCCTGGCCCACTCCTAGAGGCTGAGCTTCCTGGAAACTTTTGTTTAACTTCAAAGATGAAGACAGCTTATTTGAGTGCTGACAGCCTTTTTAAACTAATTACATAAAATGTACAGTCAAAAAAATGCAAGAGTGATATTGTACAGATAAGTGACCAGCAGAGACATATACTAAGGTATTGAAAAGATATTGAAAATCTCTGTACTATAATATCATTTTCTGTAATACTGATCTAATGCGAGAATTAAAATTCTTGATCATTATGTAAAGACGTGGTTCAGTTTCTTTTTTAAATAAACAAAGCTTATTGAAGTTTTAGTTATCTTTATCTGTCTTTTTTTCCCAACATGAATAATATGGCAGTGTCATTATGATTACTAAAGTTGACTTTTATCCCAATTTGTCACTTACTGAATAAGCATTATTGGTTTTTAATAACCCTTTATAATGAATCATTAATCATTGCAGTAGCTAACATAAAATAACAATAAACGTTACTTTTACTACATGTATTAATCTTGGTTGATGTTTTATTTCATTTCTATACATTCAAGTTGTTTAAATGAATAAATTGATATTAAGAATAAGAAATAATAATGAACAAAAGTTTATTTATAAATATACCACATAAGTATGTGGTAAAAAAAAGTGATACCTATTTACGAATACCTAATGCATTAACCTATAATCCGAATCATTAATTCAGTTTCAATTGAAACTGACCGCTTTACCCCCATTCACCGTCCTGAAAAATCTCTCACTTGATTGGACAGTGGAATTTGAGCATGGCGGATCTGTCCAATCAGAAGCGTCGTCTTATTCGGTTACTGGAGGCGCTGTGGAGCCACTCTCCGTCAGTCAGTCGCACGTAGTCCCGAAACTCGAGCAGTAGCGACCAGTTGCACGACATAACAACGAAATGTGCTACATAACCGACTATTTGGGAGTATTTATACACATATTGGACTAAAGGGTCTGCATATACGACTAAGGAGGTAGGCTACATGTTTCTTTAAAGTTGTTTTGGCCTGTAAATGTGAAGTGAGTGGTGTTTGCAACAGGTTGCCTGGACAAGAAAAGCAGCGCTTCACTTCGGGAAGTGACCAGCTAGCTGTGTTAGCTATACGAATAACATTGAAACACATTCTTGGATATCTCAAACAAAGCTCTTTTAACCTTTATGGAACAGTTTATGAACGTTATAGATCCAGTTTGACTCATTTTCGCTTTGAGTTTCTAGCGAGCTCATACAACGACTGTCTCTTAAAACCTATTAAGCTTGCTCTCTAGACGGCATTTGTGCCCATCAGTGGCGCGTTAAATGCCCCATAATGTTTCCTAAATAGGCAACTCACTAGGTTTTGAGACAGCCACTTGTTGTTATGGATTAACACACAAGTCATTATGCACTCTCGTATTTATATCCATATGTTTATGTACACATATTTATTGGTTTTCATTAATGTGCTGTAAATTTTTCTGATTATATTATTTTATTATTGTGTTATATACTGCAGAGGATTATATAAGTTGTGTTATATTAGTGTTAGATACAGATTTAAATAGTTTGCGAAATTTTTCAGATTGTGTTTACCTTATTTGTGGAGAGTTTTACGAGTCGTGTCACTACATGTCGTAGTGTGTATGTTTCTGTGTCTGACCAATAAAATTTGATTAAGTCGCTACGAATGTGAAGATCCCAGTGTAAATTGGTCAAGCGAAGTGATTAATCCAGCACCGTAAAAAACCTGTTGAAACGATGTGGAAGTTTGTTTAATCGGGCAGCTATTGTTCATCTAACTTCATTACAGCTATTAGGGCACAAATGTCGCATTGTTCCCACTGGAGAAGGTTCGGTGCTTCCATGCAGAAATCTGATAGCACCAACTCTTCATATTCTCACTGGAATGATTACTGGGAAACTAGGGATCAAATGCTGACATTTTGAAAGGCGTTATCATCTTATTTTATGACTTGCTTGGGCGTAAAGTAGATGGGAACGTATTCCACAGCCCAGACAGATCTCTAACGTAACACGTTTATCTTAATGAATTAATGAATTGAAGATCCTGTATCATGTATGAGGAGTGTCTCGATGTCTAGACCCACTGGCATGTGTTTACAAGGCATTTAAACAGTGTTTGTTTGCATGTAAAGGCTGGTGTGAGTGTTAAAATTTATTTTATAAACTCTCTTTTTCCATTTACAAAAGGATCTGACAGTTTCATGTGCTAGTAAAGTAAGAAAGATTAAAGTTTGAGGTTCAGTGGTAGTCTATTCTTGTGTAAATGTTTTAGCTGTAAAAGTTTGTGTAAAGTGAACATTTAAATGGGAGTTTAAATGTGTAATATTTCATAGTCTCCAACTTATTTTTACCTACGTTTTTTTGGTAAACATTGCATCACTTTAATTATTTAGTTAAAGAAGTCAATCATCCCAGCTTAAAGGAATATTACAGGGTAAATAAAAAATGAGCTCTGGTGATAGGTCTGTGACTTGTTGTGTATTACCCCAGAAAACAATTTTACTTTCAATCTCATTTTGTAAACAAGTCTATGGGGTAACCATACAACAGGTGATGCATAGACATAAATGCATAATGGTTAAATTCATAACTGTTGACACTTTTTGTTAGTGTTATACACATTCCACTTTCATCCATTTATTATATATATTTTTAAATGTTACGAAGTCAAAACAAGTTCAGTCTCTGCACATATCCTGACTGTCTCTGTTCCATTATTAGAAACACAATTTGCAGTCTTATCATTTCCTCAGATCACAAGCTGCGAGTCAGCTGGCTGCTCTGTGTTGTTTAAAGATAAGTCTTCACTGGATGCAGTGATATAATTCAGTTTAGAGGCAGCCTAGGTAATCTCTATCAGCATCATCACTATTGATAACCCTGCTTGTCACACATGTGATGAAGTCAAAGGTCATTTGCTGTATAAAATGGTGCTGGTTTGTTGATTATATCAGAATAACTACAAGGTTACTGTTACATTGGAAAAATGTTACTTGTTTGCCATGTCGTGATGAGAGAGGTGATAGAAATGAAATGTTGTAATGCTAAAGGTATTGACTTACTGAGCAAATACAGATTATAGAGGATTCTGGATCTGGATCAGTTGATTAGGTACCCGGTCATTCAAGGGGGCAGGGTGTCAGTTTCCAGAGTAGAGAGAGGTGTTAATGCCATCACTCTAGAATCATATTACCTCACCAGGACATTCCTTCATTGGTTTTGACTGTCTTATGAAGATGTGGTTTTATCAGTACCATAGGGGGCTGATACCTTTAACTTTTTTACCAAAGTTAAAGGAATAATGCTGTCATTATTGGCTCTTATCCTCATGACGTAATTTCAGCTTTCTACACATTAGTATCTGCGATTGACAACCTGAATCGGTCGGCCCCTAGTTCATATCCGTGCTACTGACAAGTTTCAGGATCAAATGTTGTCAACAGATATTCTGGAGTTATGTGTGGAACTTGCAAGTAGGCCGATAGTCTCAAGTGCCACAGCCTTGTTCTCAGGTATGTATGATGCATTGGTCGGGTAGGAGAGGTATGAATGTGTAGACAAGACTTCTTATCACATGGACAGTGGTATGGGGCTAGGAGCTGTGCCAGGAATGTGCAAAACCCCTGTGCTCTTTTTGACCTGCCTGTGTCCCCTGAGGAATTCTCAATGTGCACCAACTCTGCTGTCCTGATGGACCACCATGGCTAGGAATTAACAAGCCAGTGCTGTCTTCAAACTCCTAGAGAGCCCTTCCAACCGACCCAAGGCCTGGTGTCTAGACCTGGGTTTTCTTGCTTGTTTTTAGAGGACCATAAAGAACAATAACAATTGCCTTTGAGTGTTCAAACTAACCCTTAAAAGCAAAAACTGTCAGTTGCACGTAAAATTGGTTTTGACTTTGCTAATGCTGGCTGAGAAGAAATCCCTCTAAATCTCCTGATTTCATTTAGGGGTCTTTCAGATCTGTTAGTCACTGTAAACCGGTCCAGGTGCAGCAAGCAGTCAAGAGCCATAGATCACAAGCACTGTTTGTAATAGGCCTCCAGTGCTAAAAATTACAACACATCAACTTAAAACAAGCAAGTATTTAACAGTTTCTGCTTGGTTGTGCTAGTGATATTATTTGTCACTTTGATGTGCTAAACTACTTATTGTTTTTAAAATCAACCACCAATTTATCAATATATTGCATTTATTCCAAATTATTACGTAATTTTACTTACTAGTATCAAGCATAGGAAATCAATAGGCAGCATTTAAGGCATGGCAAAGGTTCGTGTTTTAAAATGCTGAAGCAGTTAGTTTTACACCTATTGGTTTTTTTTGAATATTTTATTCTTAAAGCTTGGGTGGTGAAGTAGATGAATTAATCGCATGCTCAAAATCCAAACACTTCTATTATTACTGTCTCCCATGTGACATATTTAACCGAAGGCAAGTGAAATGGTTTACACATTAACAGCTTTGAAAACACACATCAACATAAAGATCATGGGCTATTTTTGTTCTCTGTTCCCAAATTCAGGGCTGTTCCTATAAAATCTTCCCTGCACAGCCCAAAGTTATGTTAGTGCATTACTGCTCTGCACTTTGCCATGTCTACATACTTGTATAGCTTCATTTTTAACCGTGACTATGCAGTCCACAGATTTTTCCTCATTCCCCTTCTTTTCCTCTTTTTGGCACTACTCTCCCTCCTGGTACTTAGTGGTACGTGCACGATTCTTAAAAGCCTGGTGTCTGGAATTTTTTTGGTTCGCAAACATTGGGTGTTGGAATGTTGAGCTGGAGCTTTGGAGTAGATAAAGATCCTGGTCTGTTTCTCTTCTATAGTGACAGCTGTGGAAGTGTCAGCCTGTCTAGTGTCTTTCCAGATTTCCTCTGTTTGCTGTTACTTCGTCATGTGCCATGTTTGGTTTCCAGCTCTCTGATGAGAGAGATTGATATCTGTTGAGAGTCAGTTGGTGGAGCCGAGAGCTTTGATATGTTATCACTTGTCATAGACAGGATATGTGAATGATGAAGAGAAATTAGGAGAAGCTCAGGTGCTTTTGGGAGGAGGTCCCACCCTTTCCCACAGTTTTGAACTGATGTGTTTTCTATACCGCCACTCCTCAAGACGAGCCGTTTCATGTCTGTCAGTATAACAGGTTCATCCTGGGCCGGGTTGAGGCTATAAGAACAAGGCCAAACCCTTCCTCACATAAGTAATCCATGCGTATTTTGTTCTTGAAATAAAGCCTTTTGTAGCTGTTTACTTTTCAAAACGGCTGATTATGAAGGTGGTTGGTTCTCGAGCAGTTTTATCGTATCACTTTTACAACACTGTTGATGTTCTCTCTTTGTTTACATTACTGAAATTACCCAATTACAAAAGCTTGCCAGGAATGCAGCTGCTGAAAGCATGTCGTGTCTGTTGCATGTGTGTTCACAGCCGCAATATCTGCGAGGACCGTTTCTCAGGTGGAATGAAAAACAACAGGGCTGTTGACACAGTGCTTGCTAATGTTACGTCCTATTGGATGAGGTGAGAGGGCCACACCCACAGCCTTTGAGCCAGCCGTGCACCTGCTCTGGCTTGAAACACCTGCATTCAGCCGTAAACCGGCTCTTCCTAATCCAACCTACCTCATCCCTGTTTTTATCTGTACTGCCTTTTATCTTGATGCCTTTTCCTTGGCATTTATCAGATCTCAACTTCACCGTTTAATAAACAAAGGTTAAGGTTTGGATTTGGGTTATAGGAGCTGATCCTAGATCAGCATTAAGGCCTGATTTTAACAGTCAGAGCCCAGATGTCCCTTTTGCATGTATAAGAGGCCTGAAGCTTAGTGTGCTGCGCAGAGCTGTAGCTGAACCCCGGCCAACCTGCCACTGAATGGAACAGGAGGGTTTGAAGTAGGCTACTTAAGCTCTTGAGCAGCAGATGGTTTGAGGCTTTATTTATATGTTTTTCAGTCTTGAGGCTCTCGACGGCATGCTGTGTCATAAAGGAGGGGGAAGGGTGAAAGATTCTGGAGATATGTTCCATATTGGTGTGTGCGTGTTTATGTTCATAGATCATCTGAATGTCTTTAACAACACTTGACAGCACAAGTCGAGATTGGATTTTTGCCTCACCTGCCAGTGGCTGCAGTATTAAAAGTTACCTTCTGTAAATGTTTTTGACTGGCCAATAAACTGTGAATGACTGTTAATGGTGTTTAAATATTCTGTTCCTCAAATTGTGTTCCTGTAGCGCAACTGGTAGTGTTTGGCACTAGCAATGGCAAGGTCATGGGTTTAATTTCTAGGGAATGCATGGACTAATATCATGTATGCCTTTTGTATGGCTTTTTTTAAAAAGTTTTTAAAGTTGGCTAAAAAAACAACAGTCAGTGAGCTTTTTGTAGACGTTTATATTTCTGTAATATTACGTATGCTAGAATAGCAAGGGTCGAACTGTTGTTTTTACGTTTTAAACCATGTATTATGTTGCACTACTTAAATAAATGGTGACCAACATGCCAGTTAGTTTTGTTTACTCACCCAAGCCAATTTATACTTGCATCTGCTACATGTTGAGAGTTAATTCTGGACCCATGATAACACTATACCTCAGTCCTCCATCTAGGCTGCTCTCATGAACCATTAGGTGGCTGTTATGTAAATGTGCAGGCCTTTTGCCATTGTCAGTAGGGGTATTGTTTGATTTGGCTCAGTATTACTCATTGTCCCTGATTTAGTGTAGCGAACGGTCTTAGGATCGGTCTTATCTGTAGCCAGCAGGATGGAAAACCACCCTTAATAATGACATCACCATGAGCACCTAAATAATGTAGGGAGTGTGTAGTGCTTACGCAGTGTAGTCTATTCTCAGGTTGTGTGTAGGGGCAGGGCTGCAATCCGCTTACCTTTATATAGAAAAGATTAAATAGATTTTCTTTTGTCAATAACAGCACAGCTGCATCCAGACAAGCCACAGTGGCTTGGAATGCTTAATGAAATATCACATTTTGTATCTGTTTATTACATTTTTCTATTTGCTGTTTATAATGTAACCTTGACTTCAGTTTCACAGTAGTATTGGTGAATTAAGGTGGCATGAGAAAGCACACGTGCGTATGCTCACAAGAGGCCCCTTGTACGGCTCTGGTCTGCAGAGGAATGCTGTTCCCAGGCTGTTTTGCATTCCTGCCTTGTGCATTATGGGATTGTTGCTCAGTCACCGCACAAAGATGACCTCACAGCCGACTGCGGGTATTAAAATAGAAGCAGTTAAAGGAACTATAAACAATAGTGTGTAGGCTATTGCAGTGTACAGAGGGCTGGTTTTAAGTCTTGAATAACTGGAGAGGTTCATTTCTTATTAAGGTCTATAGGCTATTCTTAGCAAAAAAAGATGTTAACATGCCCTTTAGATATTGGAATATTCCTATGTGCTTCATAAATAAGCATGTTCCTGTCCTATTGTTTTTGTTGCCCATTCTCTTCTGGAAGTACTAAGGATGCACACTCCTGGTGGTAATTTGCTCGGTAATTTATTCAACTCATTATTTGTCATTCATGTCATTGTCAGCAACCCTCCATAGCACAAAGTAAGTTTGCACAATAACATAAAACAATACGTTTGTCTGTATATTGATTCATGTTCATTTATTGCTTGTTAAGAAGTCTGTCTCTGGGAGCGATTCCTTTATGGCTCCTGTATCATGTAGCATCTTGTATTACTTTGGTTTGGACAGCAGGTATGAATTTTCCATCACAGGTGATATATTCTAAATAAGAATTGTTTGCATGAGAAGGAGTTCTGGTTAATACAGACACAAGCCAACTGTTTTATTTGAATTTCTCCTAGAAACTGGAATATTGGCTTAATCTTTGTTACATTTATGCATTTGGCAGATGCATTTTCCAAACCAACTTGCAGTTCATCTGAGTTTTATTAGCCCCTGTTTTACCTGGCAATCAGACCCATGTCCTACCAGTTGAGCTACAGAACCTCTTGTTTAGAAACACATTTACATGACACATACGTTGTCAAAATATTGCCAAATTTTGGTTCATATAGCAATTTTCTTCTGCATGCAAACACAGTTAGAAACATCAGTAACTTTCACACAGGCAGAGGTTATTATGTGCGCTTTAATAGATTGTTGCATTTATAGTGCACATTTATCTACCGGGAGCAGCCGTGTAAAGTGGCTAACGTTAAGCTAATACTTACATTTTCAATAGGTGATGTTTGAGGTTGATGACTTACAGGCGAACATTTGCTTGCAGAATTTGCTAAAATACCTTTTTGAAATGATCACTTTTTATTACATAATTAGATAATTAGCATGTTATAATTAGCCTGCACAAACATCTGTCCATCACAGACTGTGTGGCTTTGCAGTCTTTTGTTATTTTACTCTAATAGACTAATTGAAATTTGTTAGACTAAGCCTTTTTTTGCAACTAGGTTTAAAACTGTTTAGTTGACTACAGGGGGGCAGCCCTACATTGCGGTTGCCGTGGTTTCAACTAACGTTTGGTTTACTGAGTGGGGGCAGCCCTACATTGCGGTTGCCGCGGTTTCTGCCATTGCTTTCCTTCCTCTGTGGTTGGCTTGTCAATAGCGCTGTATTGCAGTCAAACTGTTGCCTGGCATCTGCTCTGCACTTCAAATTCTGTCTGTTTATTTCAGGTGAGTCAAAAGAGACAAGCTTTAATCATAAGGAGGCAGACTGTTCTGGACTGACAAGAGAGTAGTCCTTGCTGCAGTCTGGAGGGTTTATCCTGGCCTGACTGGAAGACACGGTGAGGACCCCCATATAGTGTCTTCCCTCTGAGTCTTTGTGCTTTCCTCCTTTGCTTCACAGGCCTTGGGACCTCCCGCCCACCGACAAAGCTGTTGTCATGGCAATGTGTTAGGCAGTTGTGCGGCACAGTAATCTCATAGCAGGC
>JAZGTK010015770.1:0-13054 GCA_036877625.1 Ambastaia sidthimunki
CTCACACCGTTAAACGTCAACTGTCATGCTGACGATGGGAGAAAGGTAACATCACAAGCCCCGCCCCCAGAACCTGAGTGTTTATGCTAAACCAGCATCTGTAAATACACAAGCATACTCTGTATGTTTGTAAGTGGTTGTTTGTTGGTTGCAGTCCACGCCTCTGCATCTGGCTGCGGGGTATAATCGCGTGAAGACAGTGCAGCTGTTGTTGCAGCATGGAGCAGATGTGCACGCAAAAGACAAAGGGTGCGAGTGATGTGTGTCTCCACTGTGACTTCAGGTTCAAGTTAAGCTGTATGACAGCATCCATCCTACTGCCCCTTAGCACTCAATTATGTTGTTTTTTATACAATTGTATACTTTTCTAGACAGATGAACTTCTGGTTATGCTTTATACGCCTAACCAACAGTCCTTTACAAGTTAATTCTTCAAAATTGTTCTCCTACCCAGCTGAGAACACATGAGTGCACAGTGATTTAGATGGCTAGCCCCACCCACAATGAGATTTCATTGGTCCAAAATTAATATCCATTTTAACGTTTGACCAAGCATTTTTACAATTAGTGTTTTTAAAATCTTGTTTCCTTGTGCCTGTCAAGACACCAACATATATACAATTCTACAAATTTTGGGTTTTATATCTATGTAAATAGTCACTTTCAGGTTTCTTTATGCATATCAAATGTTTTATGCAAATTGAATGTAACTTTAAACAGTTGAAGTGATTCTATCATGCTAGTCTCATGGTAACACCTAATGTGTTTTGATTGTACTACAGAACAATGCCCTGACTTTAACTGTAAGTGTATTACTGTAAACACTGAGAAACAAAGTACTATTGTGTGGTGATAGAGCTTAACTGTAACTGAAACATTGCTATAAAGACAGTCTAGTCAAGCTGATTTTGTCATGATGTGTTTTGTAGTGACCTTGTGCCTCTTCATAACGCCTGTTCATATGGTCATTATGAGGTTGCTGAGTTACTTATCAAGGTCGGTCCACTTCTATATCACACACACACTTCTGTGTCTTTTCCCTGCTTGTTCTGTGGAGACATTGATTGTACTGTGCTAACTGCTGCCTATCTGTCCATTTGTATGTAGCATGGTGCTTGCGTCAATGCTGTGGACCTGTGGCAGTTCACTCCTCTGCATGAGGCAGCTTTAAAGAACAGAGAACAGGTGTGCTCGCTCCTGCTCAGCTATGGTGCCGACCCCACTCTCCTGAACTGCCACAACAAGAGCGCCATGGACCTGGCAGCCACCAGCCTTCTGAAAGAGCGGCTGGCCTGTAAGAGACTCACTCATACTGAGATCAGATGATGTTCCTCATGTGTCTGATGGACTGTGGGTCACTCTGTGTTGTAGATGAGTTCAGGGGACACGCTCTGCTGCGGGCAGCACATGAGGCTGACATGACCCGTTTGAAGAAACACCTCACCCTGGAGACCATCAACTTCAGACACCCTCAGACTCAGGAGACTGCTCTGGTAAGACCACTTACACCACTTACTTTTATAATTATGACAGCTATGAGGTAAGTGTATAACCAAAATCTTATGTTATGCTATAAGTGATCATTGTAACAGTGTATTTCACCATATACTCAAATCTGCTGGAAGTAATTCATCTCATTTGTTTTACTTGTTGGACACAAAACAAAAGAACAGATTACCCTTGCAACTGATGATATTTAATCTGACCAAAGTGCAGATACAGCTTCATATAATGCCACTTGAGTTTAAACAAACATCTTAAAACAGCAACACAAAAATAAAAAAACATTCAGATCTTACTCCAAAATTATAAATTCATTGAAATCCACATTAAACTAGCCAATATTTGCACACCAGTTAAACAGCTGTATTATTGCTGCCCACCGACATCCTCACAAAAACATTTCATAGGTTAAGCAGAATGTCCTGCTTGACTGCCATACCGTCCCACACAACCATCAACTGAAGAACATTCTAGAAGAGAGTTTTGATACTCCTGATTTGACTGCTTGATTATCTTTGACAGCATTGTGTCTCCACGTCGCTCTATCCAAAGAGGAAACAGATCTGTGAACTTCTGCTCAGGAAAGGAGCCAACATCAACGAGAAGAACAAAGAGTGAGTCAGTCACAGTGTTCAGTTTGTGTGAGTGTTTGTGTGTGTGTCAATGGAGTGTCCACATGAAACATGAAAACCCAGCGTGTGTGATGGAGAGTTTTTGTGTGATGCACTAATTCCTTATGTATCTCTCTCAGTTTTCTCACACCTCTACATCTCGCGGCTGAGAAGTCCCACAATGACATCATCGAGGTGCTGGTAAAACATGAGGCAAAAGTATGTGAGAGTTTCACAGTTGTTGGTGTTACAGACTGAGACATTAAGATCTCTTCTGAAACTCTAGAGCAGACACATGTGAGACTACTGGGGTTTCTTTCTCTGGAGAAACTTTTGAGAAGCAGGAGACTAAAGCAAAACAGCATTTAATGTTTGTTGTGTTAGAAGAAGGATCTCAAGATTATGTATTCCTATATGATAAGCTGTATTGAAAGTATCTGTGTAGTTACCAATTTAGCCTAATTTTGTAGTTTGTAGTTTTAAAATTAATGGGTTTGTTTTATTTAAAGACTTAATTAAAGTGATGGCAAACATATTTAGCTTGCTGGATGATATTTGCCCATGACAGAGGCCTTTAACTTAGCACAATAATTTATGCCATTTTTATTTGATTTGATTTGTTTTTGGAGTTTTAGCTCAATTTTCTTCCACAATAATTAAATTCAAAGTGCTCAATTAACACTGAACTTCTGTCTGCTTGGTAACTTTGATTTTACATCAAAAATGTAGGTCAGCAATTAAACTTAATTATAATAATAATGAATGCAACTTCAGCCTCTTTCCTCAAACTGGGGGACAGATTGAGATGTAACATGTCGATTATAGCTTACTTTATGTTGCACCTGGAATATTTCTTTATAAAGAGAGGGACCTAGAGGTGTCATTTAGGGATGTTGAAACCCTTTATTGTGTCATGACTTGTGTTGTTGTGATGTGCAGGTGAATGCAGTTGATAACCTCGGTCAGACTGCGTTACATCGGGCTGCTCACTGTGGACATGTACAGACGTGTCGTCTGCTCCTGACCGCTGGGTGTGACCCTTTCCTCAGCTCTCTGCAGGGAGTCTCGCCCTCACAGATCACCAGTCAGAGCATTCAGGAGATACTGCGAGGTGCTTGACAGCTACACAAAGCAGTTTGCCTTATTTTTTATGTATTAAAGTCAGTTAAAGAAATGAATTAACTGTTGAAGCCAAATCCAGTTTATTTGCAAGATATCTTCATGAACATTTGAGCTAAATTTGAATCAGGACTTCAAGTGTTGATCTGGTTAATCTTTATTTTACCATAACCCTTTTTTCACTGGATCATATAACTTCAGACAGTTCACCCAAAAGGAGAAATCTGTCATTTATTTACAGTGTCAATCTGTCTGTTTGAACTCTTAGAAGGAACATTTACAGTAGGCTCAGATACAGACAGACAGCTTCTGGAAGCCTCCAAATCAGGAGATCTGTACGTTGTGAAGGTAAGAAACGAGACAGAAGTAATTCACAGGACCTCTGATGTTTATGACATACTTTTACTGGTTGTGGTATTGAAGTCATAAGTGAGTAAATTACAGTATAGCAGCGTCTCATGTCAGTGCTGACATGCTGTGTTTCTCTGTGTTGTAGAAGCTGTGTAACCTCCAGAACGTGAACTGCAGGGATGTTGAAGGCAGGCAGTCCACTCCTCTGCACTTTGCCGCAGGTTACAACCGTGTGGCAGTGGTGGAGTATCTGCTGCAGCGTGGAGCTGATGTTCATGCTAAAGATAAAGGGTGAGACCCTCACAAAATGATCATGAGGTCTGATCCACAAACAGAAGACAAACTCTTCGCTTATCACCCTGACTCATCAGACTCATTTACTGACTGCCTGTTTAAAGATATGTTTCCCATATTCTTCTCATAGGCAGTTTAATTCTGTTAATTGAATTGTGTTTCCTAATACAAGAATCACTCTGTTCTCATGGGTTGTTTCAGTGGTCTGGTTCCCCTGCACAATGCTTGTTCTTACGGCCATTACGAGGTTGTTCAGCTGCTGGTCCTTCATGGCGCACTGGTGAACGTGGCCGACCTCTGGAAGTTCACCCCACTGCATGAGGCGGCCGCCAAGGGCAAATATGAGATCTGCAAACTGCTGCTTCAGGTATGAAACCTGAATGGAAAATCTTGAATCTTAAATGGAAAGAGATTTATGAATTTAATAGAAACATTTTAGAGCAATAGAGACAGGAAGCACATACAGCGTGTTTAATGCTGTATTTACTACAGTGTTCTACAGTAACAGAGTTTTGCCCCACACAGCATGGTGCCGACCCGACCAAAAAGAACCGTGATGGGAACACGCCTCTGGACCTGGTAAAGGATGGAGACACTGACATTCAGGATCTGTTAAGGGGTGACGCTGCCCTGCTGGATGCTGCTAAGAAAGGGTGTTTAACTCGGGTTAAAAAGCTCTGCACTCCAGATAATGTGAACTGTCGCGACACACAGGGACGTCAGTCCACCCCGCTGCACCTCGCAGGTGATTGGCTGTAAAACTCAAAGCAACAACTGCATGACTGTGACGAATCTACGAAGAGAACACAAAGAGAACAGGGCTCAGATATTTGAGAAGTTAATATAAATGTTTGCTTTCTCTGTGTGTTTAGCTGGTTATAATAACCTGGAGGTGGTGGAGTATCTTCTGCAGAACGGTGCGGAAGTGAATTCTCAGGATAAAGGAGGTCTCATTCCCCTCCACAACGCTGCATCTTACGGGGTGAGATCATGAACACACTCCCTGAACACTGCATTCATTCATAATATACAGTCAAAACATAACATAGTCATAACATAACATACAGTCTTAACTTAGTCATAACATACAAACATAACAACATAACGTACAATCATAACATACAGTCATAACATAACAACATAAGAGTCATATAGTCTTGCTCCACATGTTTAGTCGCATTTTAAAATAAAGGTTCAGCAAACCTCTTAATGTCTGTAATGATACAGGCCAGACAAAAAAATTACCAACAAAATAACTGTAGGAGCCTAAAGTTCACATCCTGTTTCATTCTAATGTAACTCAGCAGTGTTTGTACTGTCACTGAATCAACTGAACTGCTGCTCTGAGACATCTGCTGATAAACACATTCAGAGATAAAGAACATTCTGGCTTTCCTCAAACTTTTCTCTTTCCCAGATATCTGCATTCTTCAAGTGTAAGCTGTAGTACTTTATGCCTGCTGTGTGTGCAGGTGTTCAACTGCAGACATTTGTTAATAAGCTTGATGGGGAAGAGAAAGGTCACAGTGACTTTGGGCAGTCACACTCATAATTATACAGCGACACGCCCGACAGGAAGTGAGAGAGACCAACTCAAGCGCTCGATCGCTCCATGTGTTTCATTTTCAGCATGTGGATGTGGCCGCTTTGCTCATCAAGTTCAACGCATGCGTCAATGCCACAGATAAGTGGGCGTTCACCCCTTTGCACGAGGCCGCGCAGAAAGGCAGGACCCAGTTGTGTGCGCTGCTTCTGGCGCATGGCGCCGACCCGACGCTCCGCAACCAGGAGGGCCAGTCGCCGCTGGACCTGGTCACGGTATCCGCTCAGTGTGTGCTTGATGGAGACACGATCAGCTGTGCTTCTACACGTGTGCTGCAGTTATACAGCTGCTGCTGCAAATGAACATTCTTCATGTTGTCCTTTGTGTTCCACAACCTAAGAAAGTCTTTGAGTTTGGAAAAACATTAGTGTGAATAAATGACAGTTTTTAAATTTGAATAAGCTGTTACTTTCATCACAAATACACGCACAGCTTGAGTTGTGTTCACTGGTCTTGTGTGAAAATATTTCTTTGCTCTGTGTTTTCGTTCCTGAATTTGTTGGACATATATTTGAACTTTTTGAGCTCTCTCACTTTAAGAGGAACCTGTCTGACATTTTAATGCCTCTCTCCAGGCGGATGATGTCCGAGCTCTCCTCGCGGCAGCCATGCCCCCCTCAGCCCTGCCTGCCTGCTACAAACCCCAGGTCATCAGTGTCTACACTGCTGTGGGCGTCGTGCCGTCCAATCTCAACCCAAGCTCCACTACACACTTCTCAAACTCCAGTCTGGACAGCCAGTATGGGACCTTCTCTGAGCTCTCTGCTCTGCTAGGACCTTCTGGGGCTGAAGGGCCTGTTGCCATGGAAATGAAGGAGGAGGGTGAGTTGATTCAGTGCTATTTACTGACAGCTGATGTTTGTGAACATTAAACAACTGCCTTCCCGATGTAAGCTTTAAAATTTAACTTCTTTGCTGTAGGTGTTGAGTTGAACATCAGACAGTTTCTGAACGGTCTGGGCCTGGAGCGTTTGCTGGAAATTTTTGATCGAGAGCAGGTACACTAATACAGAGCAACCCATGAAAACAGCTAAATACCTCAGTACCTGTGACCCAAAATACTGTCATCTGTGATGAGTCAGATGTTTTAGTAAAATTGTCTGTGTGGTTAGATAACGCTGGACGTGCTGGTGGAAATGGGACACAAAGAACTCAAGGAGATCGGCATCAGCGCTTACGGCCACCGACACAAGATCATCAGAGGAGTGGAGAGACTCATTAGTGGACCTCAGAGTAAGAGCCACACAATCTTCCTTTCATTACAAATGAATAATTTTTGAGTATTTTTTTAGCTGCGTGGACCTTTTATCAGCACAAATCTTATTTTAGGACTCATACATTTTTCATTAAACACATTTTTATCATTTAATTTGTAGTCCTCAGGTTCAATTATACTGGTTACATTGAAAAGGGTTTTAGCAGCAAACGTCACAGTTTAATTTTACACAACATTTATTCTGACTGTTAGAGAGAATTGTTATGTTTTCACTCTATGGCTTTAAGACGCTGTGTGATATGGTGATATGGTTCATATGGTTCATGTGATATGGTGATATGATATGGTTCAGGTGATCACTTTTGTAGCCCTTTAAGATTGTATTTGAAGCCTTTGCAGATTAATTTGCAGTTTAATATTTTCATCACAGGTTTAAACCCTTATCTGACCTTAAACACGACCACCAGTGGAACAGCTCTCATCGATCTGTCTATAGATGACAAGGAGTTTCAGTCTGTTGAGGAGGAGGTACAGTCTTTATATGGGTCACGTTCTTCATTTCTCCCCTATATAAAATTCTTGGGAAGCATCTTAAGCTCCTAAAGCTATTAGACATAATGAGATATGTAAGTTCATACATACAGATTCCACCAGGAGGATTTAGTGATCAAGTGCCTCACACAGACATAACAAGCACTTTTAGAATAATGATTTTAATCGTTGTGTGTCTATTTTGTGAACAGATGCAAAGCACAATAAGAGAACACAGG
Source organism: Ambastaia sidthimunki (assembly GCA_036877625.1). Taxonomy (NCBI): domain Eukaryota; kingdom Metazoa; phylum Chordata; class Actinopteri; order Cypriniformes; family Botiidae; genus Ambastaia; species Ambastaia sidthimunki. The sequence goes on from JAZGTK010015770.1 coordinate 7,468, forward strand.
GATGGAGGTCATGCAGGTGGAGTTTTCAACAGATACAACATTGTGAGGGTACGAGAAAAAACATCTCTTATACAGTATTTACTATATTTCTGTTGTGATGTAACATCTGGGGTTTTTTTCTGTCATGATTCTATCACCACTGGGAGTTTGTGCTTTAGTTTTTTTTTGTCAGGATTGTGAAACATCTGGTGTTTTGTGTTAGATCATGGTGTTTGAGTCCTGACATCTGTTATTGTTTGGTTAGGGTTACAGCACAAACTTCAACTGCACAAAGTCCAGTATAAAAAAACACTTAGGCACTTTGACATGTGTTTTTAATTTAAAAATACATAGTAAGAATTAAACAAAATCCTGTTTGGTCTCAGATCCAGAAGGTTTGCAACAAGAAGTTATGGGAGAGATACAGTCATCGCAGGACAGAGGTCTGCGATGAGAACCACAATCATTCCAACGAGCGCATGTTGTTCCACGGTACGCTTCTGAACTCCTTCATCCACAGCTATCTGAATTAAGGAACTGCTTGAGGAACTTCTCTGATCTTCTCCAGGCTCACCGTTTGTAAACGCCATCATTCACAAGGGCTTTGATGAGAGGCATGCGTACATCGGCGGGATGTTCGGCGCTGGGATCTACTTCGCTGAGAACTCTTCCAAAAGCAACCAGTATGTTTATGGCATTGGAGGAGGAACAGGTTGCCCTCTGCACAAAGACAGGTCCTGCTACATGTGTCAGAGGTGAGAAAAGGTCCCACAGCAGAACATGAGGCCCCGGCTGACCATCTGAAAGGAGAACTAGACTCTCTGTTTCCTGTCAAAAGCTCATGACGTTCTTTTTCTCTGTCCTGCAGACATCTCCTGTTCTGTCGTGTGACTTTGGGAAAGTCCTTCCTTCAGTTTAGCGCAATGAAGATGGCCCACGCACCCCCAGGGCACCACTCGGTCACCGGCAGGCCCAGTGTCAGCGGTCTGGCTCTGGCTGAGTACGTCATCTACAGAGGAGAGCAGGTATTGCAGCACAACCTTTGACCTCAGCTTATGTCTGCTGATATTTAAGAGTAACATAAAAGATTCCACCAGTCTCACTCTTAGTTCTATGAAGGTTTAGTTGCTGTCACCTCTGTGACTCTGTGAATCAATACACACATGAATTTACCTTATTTTTGATGATATATGATGGCTGTTGAATCCACAGCAGAACCTTATCAAGATTTATTTCAAGATTTGGGAAAGGAAATAAATGTGGCATTTATTCCTTCTGGATACCTTATGTTACTATACCAGTTACCTTGGCAACAGTATTTTATCAAACTAGGCAAACACAAGGGACACCAATGATATTGATTAGATATCAGAGAAAAGCAACAGCATGTCTAATATTATGATGGGTGGCAACAGTTGCTAAAGTAACTAAATTCTTTTAAAGTTTTGCTAAACTAACTAAATATCATCAGTTATGTAAGGTTAGTGACATATCACTGGATTGGATAAACAAATAGTCCCGCCCCAAACTCTGACTCACTTAGACGTATCAAGAACTACATTTGGTGTGTCAGAAATTGAACACTGTGGCTTAAAGAAACAACTGCAGTCCTGCTCTGAATTATTTTATGGTTGAATGTTTTAATCAGAGTGTTAATTTGTGCTCTGCTTTGGTTACACCTATAAAAGAACATGAAAAAGTTAACCTTCTTGTTTTCACACATTGTAAATCTTGGAATCTTCCTTTTGTACAGTTTTGATTGTTTTTCTGAGAATCTCATGTTGTTTTTCATTGTTTTGCACCCTAAGGCATATCCTGAATATCTGATCACGTACCAGATCATCAAACCTGATTCATCTTCAGATTAACACACAGAAGCTGCTGGAATTGTGCTGGTCTTTCAATCTCAGATGACTCTGTTTATTGCATGAATTTATGTATCAGATTCTCAGTTACTGAATCGTATTGTAATAATAAAATTTGCTGTAAGGTCTGTCTCATCGCATCATGAGTTTAATCTAACAGTCTAATGCTGCTTCCGAAACTTGCATTTCTTAACCAGTCACAAAGTTTACGTATTTATTTTACAAAGACAATTGTATACTGTGTATTTTTTGTACTCATTAATTTATTCATGTTTGTATCATAAAAAACTCTATGCCTGAAAATAAGTAAATAGTAAAAAAAATTTAAAACTTGCATGTCTTGCACAGCTAAAGACAGTAAATTACAATTTCAGCGACAGTCTGCAATAAAATTGAGTGCTTTATTTAACAGTTTCTTTATTTTCGTATGAAGATACTGTTTATGTCAGTAGTACTTGTCTGTTGCATGAACGTGTCACATTCTCCTCATGTTTACATTGTCATACTGTAGTATTTTAAACAGGAAATGTTCATGTTAACAACAGTTCGATTAAATAAAGAGACGCTTTTTGTGAATCTTTGGTGTCATTGCAGTTGTTAAAGTTCAGAATCTCAACCGGAGCAGTCACAGTGATACAAATAATTTCTTAATCGTACAACAGGGGGCGCTGTTGTACTTTTTCTAGTCAAAGAAAGTATAATGATCTTCAAAATCGTCTTAAAATCTTTAAACGTCATAAAACACTTTGCTGGACGTGTTAAATATGAAGTTATAAATACCATGGATTCTAAACATTCAGAACATATAGGAACTTGATAATTTAGTCAACCACATGGAAGACATCTCGGTCTGGATGGCAAATCACCATCTTCAACTTAACCTAGCCAAGACTGAACTTCTGGTCTTTCCAGGTCACCCCACTGCCTCTCATAATTTCACAATTCAGCTCAAATCCACCACCCTATCTCCAACACGGACAGCCAGAAATGTAGGTGTGATTTTTGACGACCAATTAACGTTCTCTGACCACATTACTAAAATAACACGTTCCTGTAGATTTGCACTATAACATCAGAAAAATCCGACCATATCTCACCGTTCATACATCGCAGCTCCTTGTCCAGGCCCTGGTCATTTCTAGGCTGGATTATTGCAATGCTCTATTGGCTGGTCTTCCAGCAACAAGCACTCAAACCATTACAACTGATCCAAAATGCAGCAGCTCGTCTGGTCTTCAAAAAGCCAAAAAGAGCCCATGTCACACCTCTCTTCATCCCCTTCATTGGCTACCAATTGCAGCACGCATAAGGTTCAAATCACTACTACTCGCTTACAAAACCACCACCGGCTCTGCACCACCCTACTGTACCTTCACCAACTCATCCACATATACACTCCCTCCAGATCCCTACGGTCAGCAAATGAACGTCGTCTTGCTATACCATCCAACATACGCAACCACCTACTCGCAGCTTTACATTCAATATCCCCGCTGGTGGAACGATCTTCCACTCTCAGTTCGGTCTGCCTCATCCCACACCACATTCAAAAAACTACTAAAACCCACCTCTTTAGGGAACACCTTACACAAGTCTAACCCTCATCCATATAAAAAAAAGTTTTCCTCCCCTCTCTTAACATGTATCCACTTAAGCACTGAAGTATGTATGCTAGGATATTGTATCTATGTACAGCTATGTGTATTGTTATCTTGTGATTGATCGCTTCTTTGTTTTCCTCATATTGTAAGTCTTTTTGGACAAAAGCGTCTGCTAAATGCCTAAATGTAAATGTAAACCAGATCCCGTGTTTTATGCCAAAAGCATGTTTAATACAGATATAAATACAGAAAGATCATCTTTATTTAGAAGGTTTTTCTAAACCATTTATTGGTTTGTCGTCAGAGAATGACTGTCTGTATATAACTGAGAACTGATTGCCTGACTGTCTGTTCTTCATGCCTGATTTGTGCTTTTATAGTATTGACCTATTTTAAAAGTAATTTGTCTTCTAATAATTGTAACTGTTAGTGAATATGTGCATGTGAATTCTGCACAGTTTCTGTGTCAGAACAATATTCAATCAAACAGCTTTCAGAGAATCTGTGACTGTGTTTTAATAACCATGCTGACCATGTAATTTACACCAGAACATTAAACAGTTTTACCAGGCTGTCCTTCAAACTGTCAGACGGCAGGAACCTGCCCAGTAATGTCACTCCACTGACACCTATTCAGTGTTTCCCAGAAAACTACACATTTTTAATACCTTTTTCCACACTTTTAGTTTCAATGTGAGATAGAAAACTTTCCTGTGACAGACAGACACATACAGAAATCTGAATTTGATATATGGCCCTACACCGATATACTATATATAAAATTAATTATTTAACAAAATTATGTATGTATCTCTTATTTTACCAAGATAGTCCCATAGAAATATTAAAATCTCTCCTTCTTGGGAGTCCTGGCCAAAATGGCAGCACAATGAAAACAACTGAACAGATACATAGAATACACACATAAAATCACATATACACATAAAATCAACGCAAATACAGTTTTATCCAGCACTCATATGACCACCGGACCGGTCGAAAATTACTTAAAACATTCTCATTTTCTTCACGTTAGTTTATAAAAAATGTTTAAAAATATTTAAACATGAGTTTTTCCAGCATTAAAATACTCTGTAGCTTCTTCCATAACCAGGAAGCATAAAAAAGAAGGCAATTTTACCAAACTCTGCATGTAATCTAGGAATATTTAAAGAATTCTAGTGATAAATTTAGTGCTGTAGTTACAGGTGTAATGAGATCAAAGACTGCAGATATAAGAGGCAATTTATCTAACAGTGCATTAGCAGTAAACAACAGCATGTGTATTTTTCTCCTTTGATACAAGGAGGACCTGTCCACTAATTTATACAGAGTATAATGATGTATGTGTGAAGAAGCTTTTGTTAAGTGTAAACCAGCATGGTATACACAATTCAGCCTTTTAATGATGCTAAAGTTCAATGCATATAATGCACTGAAACACTGAAAGGAAAGACCTTTGCACAATTCTCTTTCAAAAGAGCTTCAAAAGAAAAACATTTCTTTAAATGAAACTCATTTCTTTAAATATATTATAAAATATACATGCACACATAAAGCAGAGAACATGGTTTTTCACTTATACAAATTTGAAAATGTAAATATACCTGTCAAGGATGTACAAAGAAACAGTCACACAGACAAACTAAATATATTGTTACAGTTAATGCCTGTAGTAAAGAGTGTTGCCATCTAATGATTTGTTTAGTCACACACTGTAAAATAATAAAATTATGTTGCTGTCCTTTCCCATCATGCCCTTCTGAGAGGGATCTGAGACTGCAACATAGAGCTGTAAAGATTACCCTTGGTGAGGTGTTCCTGAGGTATTTTAAAACTGTGTGTGTGTGTGTGTGTGTGCCTGTATTTTATGTAGGTAAAAAGATACAAAATCTAAGGAATCACTTTGTTTTGATGGTCCCCTTTAGACAATCCGTTGACTGTGAGAAATGCTGCCCCTATGTGAGTGTTTGAGCTGAGAGTCTTTGTCATTCCAGTTGAATATTTCTGACAGCGTACTCGACTCTGACTGAAATGAAGGTGTAATATTGTGCGCTTGATTTATTTCTTTATAGAAGCAGTCATTGTATAATTGCAAATGTATATAGGCTTCGTCTTGTGAGACAGGCAGACTGTGGCTTT